>CABHPQ010172779.1:17431-57691 GCA_902168405.1 Peromyscus aztecus | reverse complement strand
TGTGTCTCTCTGTCCATTTAAGAGAGACGTTCATTGCAGATTCACAGACGAAAGCTTAAGAGGGACAGAAAGTGAGAGAGCCATGCAGCTTCGATTAGGCATGGAGATCACCCTCACGGTGGACAAGCAGCTACTGGGAAGAAAGGAGGCAGGAGGCCTCGGAGAAAGAGTAAGGAAGCACAGAGCACCAGGAAGAGTGTACCTCAGCTCTGGCCAGCTTCCTAAGAAAGACGGAAGAGGAGAAATAAAGAACACCAAGCCACGCTATGTTTTCTGTGTCAGGGCTTGGAAAGTCAGGCAGATTCAGCAGAGCTTTGTGGCAGCCCTGGAGCGACTGCGCTAGGGGCAGAACTCTGGGAAGGAAAAGTACAATATCTCATTAAAAGGCACGATTTCCTCCCATTTCTTCAGTGTGACTTCAGGTGATTCCTGGAGTGAGGGGATCCCTTAGCCAGGTGACTGACCTACCCAGTTGGATTAACTCTTATATTTTATGTGGCTTGGAACGCCAGTCCCTCTCCCCAAGGCCAGAGAATAGCTTCTTAATTGCACTTTTTCTCTTATTTTGAAAATAGTAGGATAAATTTCCCTAGAAAGACATTCCACTTTATCTCTTCTTATAGAGAAAAAAATTTAACCCAAAATCTCCCCTCTTTGGATTATTGTCCCTTCTCGCTGCAAATTTTTGTTGCCTACCCTAGATTTTATACTAATTCATATTCCATGGAACTCCATTGAGCTAGGCACAATTTCTCTTTGTGGCTGCCTGTTTGAGTTGACTTAAAGTTATAGGTGTTTAACATGTTCCCAGTTGGCTATATTTCTGTAAGTGTCTTGAACATTCCTCTATAATTGCTCCTACCACGTCACTCCGTTCGGCTCACTGGGCTCCTCATCACTTTTGTTTAACAGAGGTTCTTTGTGGAAATAGCCAGCATGGGCTTTGATCTCAGTACCCAGCATCTGCTTGCTTTCTTGCAGGAGGCCTTGTCTGACCCTCTCTGAACATTTGGACTCAGCTACGGTGACAGCTTTTTACCCATCTGCTGAAAGCATAGCCGCTGGATAATGTGAACTGTCACCATCCACTGAAACTTCACAGGAGGTAGCAATAAAGTATCAAAGGAAATTAATCCCAGCCTCTGTGTGCTGCTGTACATTGTCCTGAAGATGCCCCTAATTCCTTTTCACGAAATTTAAAGACATCGTGACACCAGACAGAGCAAACCACTTCACCTTTGTCCCACAGCTAAAAATACATGCTCCATATATAGGTGTTCGGTTCAGAAAATGGGCTTCCCTTCAGCTGGGACAGTTGATCTTGTAAAGACATAATAACTGCACCTAAAAGTAATAAGCTCAAATGTGAAAATGGAGATGGAATCTTTTATGAAATGATGATTTTTGCAGGGGAACCAGTGGTCTCTTATTTTACAGCATAGTATATGGAAAACAAACTTATACATTATTCTTTTGCAATGTCATTCATTTCCATTATTTGAAAATATTTATTTCAAAGTTGTTCTAGAAGACCTGTTCCTTGTGGACTTAAGCTTTCCCCAACATTGACAACTTTGGCTGCCTTCATCAAGAGGATGAAGGATGAAGACTTTAAAGTCACAATATTATGAGGCACTGTTAGTTGAAGGCACTAAGAAACAATTACTGTCTAGAATAAATATTCAGTGTTTAAAAGGAAAGAAAGAAATGAAAAGAGAAAAGAAACTGCCAATGGCCAGTAGCAAATTTCCACAGACTCTGAGGTGTTCAAATAGCCACACATTAAGTATCATAATATGTTTGTCCAAAAGCTGAAAACTAACCATTATTATTTTCACCTTTTAGACATACTTGAAAGTTCAAGATTACTGCACAAAAATATAGATTATTTCTGCTGTTGACAAATAGGCAGTGTTGAATAGCTGTGTCTCTTTTGGGTACATCAGGAACCCCCCAGTTCTGGAGAACCCCTTTACACTCTACTGTAAGTTGACTTCACCTACATCCATTTATCGAAGTGACCTGCTTAGTGGACCAGCTTCAGCAGTAATGCCACTATTTAATAGTTATAGGAGGTCCTCAAAGGTATAATTCAGATTCATGGCTAATTACCTCACATTGACTCATAGCCGTTTTTGCATTTAAATTAATTGTGTCTCTAAATAGAATTTTTCCAGAGAATACAAATAATTTAGTTATTTTTGTGTGTGTGTGTGTGACTCAGTTGAAGACTGAAGCTGAAGGAACTGTTTTTGCTTGTTGAACTATATTGTTCTCCCACAAAACTTCCACAACAGATGCCCACAGCCAAGGTCGCTTTGAAACTTGGTTCTCTGGAAGTGTGGCAGCCCTGTGTGTGAAGTCATGGAGCCTGTAGGACCAGCCTCTCTGAGGGTCCATGGGAGAATCTTTCGGTCACTTCTAGATTCCACAGGTACATGGTCCTCTTGGTTTGTGACGACCATAGCTCCATCTCTGCCTTCATCTTCGTGTGTCCTCCCCTCTGCCTGAGTTCAAATGGTTTTTCTGTTTTAAAGACACTGCTCTCTGGATTTAGGGCTCACTGAATCGTATCATGTTTATTGAGATCTATAAATTGATTACATTTTCAAAGATGCTATTTCCAGCACAGGTAAGGGAAGAGAAGCAGAGCCAGATTTCAGACTTATCTTTGGAGGGATAATTTAACACGTGACACATTGATTTTTTTCCTAGTTTTCTGTGATAGACTTACAGCAATGTTAAGTATTTAAGCTCCAATCACATTACTACTTATATTCACATATTCAGCAAAAGCAAAACTGTAAGATTTACTTTTGTCTCTAGATCTCAGCCTTTTGCTGAGCTGTGATCAGTCGCATCCAATAAGATGGTCTAAGCTGAGATAAAAAGAAGTCTTTCCATTTAACCTGCATGCCTAGTCTGGAGGAGCCGCTCTGTGTCTCCCCATGGACAGTTTTCAGATGAGATGCACGTTTCCCTCAGTGGTATGATGGCAGGTACCCTGCAAGAATCAGCTGTATAGTATCCAAGAACCACAGAAGCAGAGGAAGCTGAAAAGTGGCTCTAGTGGGAGCATTTACACCACAAAGTTTTCTAAATGTTACAAACCAAGGGCTTCCTCTCAGCAGCCCAGATGCTGTACCCTCATCCACACAGCTCTACACAGCTCAAAGCAGCTGCACATTGTCGATATGCCATGGGTGGTTTGGCAGTTTCAGAAGAAACTTAATTACTTAATTTTGCTCACCTACAAATACTGTTATTTCTTTGAATAATTATTCTCTTAAATAATGTTCAAGGGCAAGAAGGATAACCACAAAACTGTGTATTGGTCTCCAACCATGAATGTCAGATAACACAAATAAGATGAGAATTTTAGAACTGTCACCAAATTGTAGTCTACATGATATATGAATGTGATCCAGTTTCAGAAAGGCATAAAAGTAATAGGATGGGTTGTACAACCTACACTGGCAATCTGAAGAGTAGCCATGAATCTGAATCCTGCAATGACCTGCTGTGACTATTAAATAGTGGCATTACTACTGTAGCTGGTCCACAAGCATCTGCCCATCATGTATGTAGACAGCATTGCAGTGCAAATGTAGAAATTGAATGTTTCCGTGTATTTGCAAACAAAAGTTCAATTTTAGAAATAGCTCAAGGTAGATGATGCTGAAAACAGATCCAGCCAGAACCGTCACTCTGGGTCTTGGGCACTATGATTCTACAGGAAATGCCATGTACAGGTAACACTTTTATTTTTAAAGCATCGCAATCCTTCTAGTAAACCAAACAGCTTTCTGGAATGAATGCAGTCTTCCCATCATGAAATTGATTGAGGAGCTACAGTTGAGTCTCTTATAGGAGAAATGTAATCTAGCTAGGTCGACAAATGGCAAGTTCATGGAGAAAGAATGAGAGCCAGAGGAAATTCCTTTATCACAGGGAACTACTGGGCATCGTTCACTACCATGCCTCCTGGAGAGACAGGCTGAGCTTCAGGAGTTCACCTCTGTACGAAAGCTGCTGTCATGCATCTGTCCAAAAGCTTGGAGCTAATCATTATTCTTCTCACTTTTTTGAGAATTATTTCGGGAATATCATATGATTCATGGATTCTCTGAAAGTTCAGGGGACGAGGCTGTGAGAAAATGTGTACTCGGACTGCAGCTGTGTGATCCTGTTGAGTGCAGCACAGTGTCACTCTACAGGGGTGCTGGCAGTCACTGCCTCCTCAGCTACACTGTGGACTGCTGTCTCTCCTTAGGAAATTATTTCATAGGCACATACAAACTGATGGGACTCACCGTGGTGTTTTCACACATACCTGTCTGCTTTGGGCTGTTCGTGTGTTTCCCTCCCTGACTACCCTCCGGTTCCTCCTTCCCCCTTTCTTCCAAAGCTGTCCCCCTGTCAGCTTCTGTCACGTGAAGTCCAAGACCCTTTCTTCCCCATATCCTTCGTAGGTTCTTTCTTCTCCTCTCATGGTCCTTTTCATGAGTTGTACACACATAGGACCACACTCACACACGTGCATGGGGACACACACACACACACACACACACACACACACAGAGAAAGAGAGAGAGAGAGAGAGAGAGAGAGAGAGAGAGAGAGAGAGAGAGAGAGAATCTGTGGTATTTGATCTCTGAGACTGGCTTATTTCATTCAACATAATAATCTCTAGTTCCACCAAGTTTTCCAAAAATATAATGCTTTTATTTTTCTTTTTGGCTGTTGTGGGCATGTGCCAGTTTTCTTTTTCTGCTTGCCTGTAGGTGAACATCTAGCCTGGTTTCAGTTAGCTGTTGTGAGGAGGGCAGTATTAAGCATGATGTGCAAATATTAATATTGAAGGCCATGATCCTGATTAAACACTAGTCTTACTATTTTATCAAACATTTATTGTATATAAAGGCACTGGTTTGATGAAAATTGATAAAAAAAAATACTTTGTCTTGTGGTGCTGGGTGGTATATGGAAAGACACACATGATAAACCAAAGTAAGTGGTGTGCTGGACAGTTGAAATCTGACAGCTGTGGTCCTAGAAAATGACTATTTTGTATGGTTTGACTTCAATTTTACTCTTTTAAAAGATTGACCTATTTTATGTGTGTGAATGTTTGCCTGTGTGTATGTATGTCCACCACATACATGCCGGGCACCCCTGGATGACAGGAGAGAGTGTTAAATTCCCTGGAACTGGAGTTAAAAGTTACTGGGAGCTATCATGTGGGTGTTGGGAACCGAAGCAGAAAGCAGGAAGTGATCTTTAAGGGCTGAGCCATCTCCAGCGCCATCATCCTGAGATTTTTGAAAATGACAAGCAGATAATCAATGCTCCCCACCATGATGATAATGGACTTATCCTCTGAAATTGTAAGTGAGCCACCCTAAATTAAATGTTTTCCTTGTAAGAGTTGCCATGATTATTGTGTCTCTTCACAGCAATAAAAGCCCTAGTTAAGACAAATGTGTAAAGAATTGAGAACTGGGGGGTGAGGGTGGGGCTAAGGAAGTGGTAAAGGGCTTGCCATGTAAGCATGGGGACCTTAGTTGAGATCCCAGTACCGTGTAAAATCTAGCACAATATAGTAGTGTGTACTTGCAATTCTGATGCTGGGAAGACATGGATGGGAAGATCGCTAGGGCTCTCCAGCCAGTCAGTGTAGCTAAATAGACAAGTTCTAGGGCCAATGAAAGATGCTGTCATAAAAAGTATGGTAGAGAGTGATTGGGGAAGATAGATACTCAATGCTGACCTCTGACCTCCCCACATACATGCATAGAAGTGCATAAAAACTTTTGGGCGTGTGTGTGTGTGTGTGTGTGTGTGTGTGTGTGTGTGCGCGCGCGCGCGCACGCACACACAATTGAGAACTATTGAGTGCCTACTATGTGTGGTGATATTGTGTTCCCCAAAATATTGTGCACCCTAATAAACTTATCTGGTGTCAGAGAACAGAACAGCCACTAGATACAGAGCCACTAACATTCCAGAGGCAGAGATCTGTCTGGATCTCTGTGAGTTCAAAGCCACAATGGAAACAGCCAGGCATGGTGACTCACACCTTTAATCTCAGGAAATGATGGCAGAAAGGTATATAAGGTGTGAGGACCAAGAACTAGAGTTGGTTAAGCTTTTAGGCTTTAGAGCAACAGTTCAGCTGAGATTCAGAGACTTCCAGTCTGAGGAAACAGGATCAGCTGAGGAATTGGCAAGGTGAGGTGGCTGTGGCTTGTTCTGCTTCTCTGTTCTTCCAGCATTCACACCAATACCTTGCTCCAGGTCTATTATCATTAATAAGACCTTTTAAGATTCGTGCTACAACTATGCAGCAAATTCTAAACAGGTGTTGACATGTCACATGATGTTGCGATGATTTGACACATAGGCAAGCCCCCTCCCCCAAGGCCATACACATCATTCAGTGTGTATCTGCTTGATTTAGAGACTAATGCAGCCAGCCAAGCTAAAGAGAGCAAGTACCCAAGGGAAGCTTTATCAGACCAAAATAAAACAAAGTGCTTAGAAACAGCTTGTTCTGTCCCCTCCTCGCCCCTGTTACCCTCATGTACACTTTTCCTGCTCCTCATGAGCAAGCCACTTTGTCACCTCCATGAAAGGTTGCAAACTGCACTCTTGTGAAGTTGAAGTTTAGACTGTTTTATTAAGCACTCAAGCAGATCTAAAAGGCTTTATGGAGTTCAAGTAAGTTCTCCACACAGGGCATGTGGTATGAAGCTCCTCCATGCCCAAATTCATGTAATCACCAATGTGGTCTTAGGGTGGGACCTTTGGGGAGGGAGATGAGGTCATGACGATGAGGCTTCACTTCATCAGGGGCTGACACTTCCTTCCTCTTCCACCTTGTGAGGACAGCATGTGCTCCCTTCACAAGAGTGGTTCACTATCCAGGAGCCACAGAGCACCCTCAATAGAATTCCCAAACTCCATAACTATAAAAAGTAAATCTCTATTATTTATGCATTCCCATCCTGTGGTATTTTGTTTGGTAGCAAAATGAATTAAGAGCCAAGGTCATATTGATCCATTAAAATTGGATGTTATTTTCACTTAGTCATGCATTCATAAGATGACTTGATTGCTTGTTTGTTTATTGAGACAGTGTCTCCCATAGTTCACTCTAGCCTGAAACCTACTATCTAGCCAGAAATGACCTTGAACTCCTGGTCCCCCTAATTGCTGGATGACAGGCCTACATCAGCACACTTTTTGATTGTAAGTTTGCTGGTCTGTGTTTTGAGACTTAATCTTAATGCACAGCTCAGCCTGGCCTAGAACTCAGTATGTAGCCCAGGTTTGCCTTGAATTCATAGCTATCCTTCTGCCTCAGTCTCAGGTGCTAAGATGAGAACCAGAGAAGCCAACTAATACATCTTACTTTAACAAGAATTTGGGTATAGGGTGTACAGTGCAGTGTGGGGAAAACCAGCAAACCAGGCCTGCATTTGGACACTGAGCTCTACACCTCAGGGGATTTGAACAAAGCACTAAAGCCCTTAGACATCACCTTCCTCTGTAGTGAAAAGAAATGATGAAAAATTAGTGTAACAATATTTCATAAATGGAAAACACTATGAAAAGATTCAGGAATACATACTGGTCTGTAAGTCTTGTATGTGTGTACATATGAGCTCTATGTAAGAAAAGATCACAAATTAGGAATAAAAACACTCAGAAGTATATATTAATTTAGAATGAGGAACAATAATAAGTCATAGATAAGATGTTAACTATTAATGACATTATGAGCTCACTAAAGTAATGTGGCATATGACCTATTCACACAGTACAATTACCGAGTATGGTAGCTTACATTAAAATCACTCTTGATGTTGAGCATTCAGTGTGTTTGGACAGGTGTGCAAAACATTCACCCAGTATCCACACAGCATACAGAATAGTTTTATTTCCCTAAAATTCCTCTGTGTTCCACACAGTCAATCCTTCCTTCTCCATAACGGTTAGTTATTTGTCAACTTGACATACGCTGCAGTCATCTGGGAAGAGTGGACCCCATTTGAGTAAATGCCTTCATTACCCTGGCCTATAGGTACGACTGTGGGACATTTTCTTAATTAATGGTTGACATAGGAGAGTGGGACACCCTGGGCAGGAGGTCCTGGGTTGTACAAGGAAGCAATCTAAGCAAGTATCTTATTTAGGGTTTCTCTTGCTGTGATAAAACACCATGATGGAAAGCAACTTGGGGAGGAAAGGGTTTATTCAGCCTACAGTTCCACATCACAGTCCAACAATGAGGAAATCAGGGCAGGAACTGATGCAGAGGGTACGGAAGAGCGCTGCTTACTGACTTGCTCCATATAGCTTGCTCAGACTGCTTTCTTATAGCATCCAAGACCATCATCCCAGGGGTGGCATTACCCACAGTTAAATGGGCCCTCTCACATCAATTATCAACCATGAAAAATGTCTCACAGGTTTGCCCACAGGCCAATCTGACAGAGGCCGTTTTCTCATTTAAGGCTCCCTCTTCTGAAATGACTCTAGCTTGTGTCAAATTGACATAAAATTAGCCAGCACAGCAAGCCACAAGGAGCAAGCCAGCAAGCAGCATTCCTGATGCCCTCTGCTTCAGTTCCTGCCTCAAGTTCCTGCCCTGACTTCTGTCAGTCATGGAGTGTGACCTGGGAGTTGGAGGCTGGAATAAGCCCTTTCTCCCCAGCTTGCTTTTGGTTGTAGTGTTTTATCACAACAGTGGAAACCCAAAGACAGAAGTTGGTACCAGGATCATGGATAGTTCTGTGACAAGCCTGACTATGTTGTTTCTGGAAGGATTTGGAAGGACTTTGGGCTAGAAAAGTTGTTGAGTGCTTGGAGCTTTGTGCACTTTTCTGTGAGAGCATGGAAGGAAAAAATATTGGGAGCAGATGGTAGAGGCCTGGATTATGAAGTCTCAGAGGGGAGTTTGGGAATCCCTTAAAGACACTGCCTGGGATGTTCACATGGTATTTTTGTATTACAAATAATTGTTTTCTGGTCAGTTGGGGCTGAAGAATCAGCTGTAAGTAAGAGGAGCCCAGAATCATTGAGGAGAAATCTTTTGGGATGTGTTTCCTCAGGGTCAGCTCACAGAACCTGTGGTATAAAAGAGGCCAATGTTGGTGGCCAAACTTGGTCAATGTGTAAGACCCCTTGGGCGGCCTTAGAGCTGCAGGGTTAAGGAGTTATGGAGAGCAGCTGAGGCTTGGCACTGTGAGAGGCCAGGAGAGGCCATTAGTGAAAGCACAGCCTCAGTTGCAGAATGAAGGGTTTGTGGAGAAAGCTGTATATTGGCACCATGTGGCAGGATCAGAGTCCCTGAAGAGAGGTCAGAGTCCATTGGTGAAGGTGCAACTGTGGAGATGCCAGTACTGCAGGACAGCTGCCAAGGACAGCAGCGGCTGTGGAGTAGGGTCTGCCTGTTTCTGCCACACCAACAACAGAATTACAGATGTGTGTCACCATGCTACTCCTCCTTGCACATGAGTGAGGGGATTAAACAGGTCCTCATGGCTGTGTGGAAAGCATACAAAGACTAAGCCATCTCCCCGGCTTGCGTATAGATTTTGATCTTTGATCAGATGTGTCTCTTCTGAGCGTTCTCTTCCTGTCTGTGGCAGGTCTTCCTGTTCTCCTGGCAGCACCATTATGGACAAGAATCTTTTAATTTCAACAAATCCAGCTTGTCTGTTCCTATTTTCATGATCATACCTTTGTGTTTTATTTAGGAAGTCATTGCCATACCCAGACTCAGGTAAATCTTCTCTTGTCATCTTCTCAGAGTTCTGCAATTTTCCACTTAGGTCTATGTTCCATTTTGAGTTAATTTTTGTGAAAGATTTCAGCTCTGTGTCCAACTTTATTGTCTTGTGTATGGAGATCTAGTTGTCCCAGCATCACTGGTTAAAAAGAGCCTGTCTCCATCACTCTCCTCTGCTCTTTCATCAAAGATCTTGATGTTGTAGGAGGAGTTATTTATAGACATCTGTTCTGGTCCACTGACTTCCAACTGCCTTGAGTACTGTGTGTGGCCTTGTGCTGTCTTGATGTAAGTTCTCTCATCCTCCAACTTTGTTCTTCTCCTTCAGTGTTGTGTTGGCCTCTGTCTCTCCCTGTTAACTATAGAACCAGTTTGGTGATTGTCACAAAACAAGTTTCTCAGCTTTGCCTGGAGTTGCATTAGTTCTGTACAAGAAGCAAGGCAGAAGTGAAACAGTGGCAATATTGTCTCCCCTGAAGAACACGGATTCTCTCTCTGCTTTAGTCCTTTCTTTTTATCAGATTTTTTTTTTACCTTTTCTCATATAGAACTAGTATATATTTTCTTAGAGTAATATCTATATGTTCTGGGGGTTGTGATAATATATATGTGTAGACGAATTGCTGAATGGTCTTATAAATGAAATACATGGAGCCAGGTATTGGGGTAAATTCTGAAAAGCCAGAACAGGCCACAACTAACCTCACCTCGCCAACTTCTCAGCTGACCCTGCTTCCTCAAACTGGAAGCCTCTGAGTCCTCACCCGAATACATCTCACCTGAACTGCTGCTAAAAGCCTAAAAGCTTAAAAGCTTAAAATCCTAAAAGCCTCTAATTCCTGGTCCTCATGCCTTATATACCTTTCTGTTTCCTGCCATCACTTCCTGGAATTAAAGGTGTGTGTCACCATGCCTGGCTGTTTCCAGTGTGACCTTGAGCTCACAGAGATCCGGATGGATCTCTGCCTCCAGAATGCTAGGATTAAAGGCATGTGCTACCACTGCCTAACCTCTATGCTTAATATAGTGGCTGTTCTGTTCTCTGATCCCCAGATAAGTTTATTGGGGTGCACAAGATGAGGAGTTATCAAGGTAAGGTTTGCTGTGGCTTGCTCTTCTTCTCTGATCTTTCAGAATTCACCCCAATACTTGGCTCTGGGTTTGTTTTTATCAATAAGATCTTTTAAGATTTGTGTTACATTTGGCATCCAACTTGTGGGGCAGAAACTCATGAAAAAGCGGGCTTGCCTGTGGCCTTGCAGTTCCTGGCTCAGGCCTGAGCTGCATGTGGCCAGTTGAGGTTGCATAGGATTTGCTGAAGGAGGTGTAGGCAGGAGGATCCCAAGTTCGAGGCCGGCCTGGGAGGCTTGCTGAGGAGAAGCTGTGGCCAAGGCCAGGCCAGGTCACAAACAGTGGCAGCGTGACCATGGATGTGGTGGCTTCTGCTCCGAGTTGCTGGCTGCTTCTCATCATGTTGGTGGCTGCAGTGATGCTGCTACTGGGGATGAAGAGTTTACTGCTGCTTGTTCAGAGAACAAATGCCAGGACCATAGTATTACAAGAAAGCATTGGCAAAGGTCAGTTTGGAGAAGTTTGGCAAGACAAGTTGTGGGGAGAAGAAGTTTTTGTGAAGATTATCTCTTCTAGGGAAGAATGTTTGTGGTTCTGAGAGGCAGACATTTATCAGACTGTGATTGCTCCAAACCATAGAGAAGGCACAAAAAAAAATTCTGCAGGGAACCATGACCACGCCTAACAGTGACTTTGAAATCTCCAAAAGGATGACGATGATGGGATCCCTCCACATGGACAATAATAATACCACTAAGCTGACAAACTTCATCCAAAGATCAGCTTTGGACTACAAACTGCTCAGGACAATTTTGAGATGGCTAACTGAGATGATCCAGCCTGATAGACTATTCGATCAAGGACTTAGGATAAGCCCTGCACTTTTGCATTATGCAGAGACTAGAAAACAAATGATACAGCTACCTCTCCAGGACTTGACAATTAACCCAAAATTTTTCTTTTCAGGATCCTCTAAAGATACCTTTACACACAAACAGCAGGAAGTAAATTTAAGAACACAACACCCACATTCCCAAGAGGTGGGGTGGGTGGTTTTTGTTTGTTTGAGTTATGGATATTGTCATTGTTTATGATGGTTGGTTACAAGTTGTTAATTGTTAATGGTCAGAAAAAAAACTAAACAAAGGAGATTAGATTCAGGATTCTTGTTTTAAAAAAAGAAAAAGAAAAAAGAGGATATAGATAAGAGGTAGATTATTGAATCTACTTTGAAAAGAAAAAAGAGAAGATATAAAAATGATAAGATAAAAGATAGATTATTGAATCTACTATGAAAAAAAAGAGAGAATATGGATATGATAAGATAAAAAGGTAGATTATTGAATCTACTTTTAAAAAGGAACTACTTGTTTTAAATATTTTACATTGGATTGGACTTTTGTATATTGCATACAAATTTTGGACTCACCAAAATAGGATAAGTAATGAAATTTTTTGTCTGAATTTGTCAAATGTTAGTGAACTGAACATTGTTAATGTATATAATGGAGTTTTTTGTCTGAATCTAAAAAATGTTGATGGACTAGACATTGTTAATGTAATTCTTGACTGTATATATTGTATATATTTATTGTATATACTTTTTCTTATATTAGTTACAACTTTTTTATTTTAAACCAAAAAAGGGGAAATGTGGTTGATAGGTTGTGCACCCCAATAAACTTATCTGGGGATCAGAGAACAGAACAGCCACTATATTAAACATAGAGGTTAGGCAGTGGTAGCACATGTCTTTAATCCTATCATTCTGGAGGCAGAGATCCATCTGGATCTCTGTGAGTTCAAGGCCACATTAGAAAAAGCCAGGCATGGTGACACACACCTTTAATCCCAGGAAGTGATGGCAGGAAGCAGAAAGGTATATAAGGCATGAGGACCAGGAGCTAGAAGCTTTTAAGCTTTTAGGCTTTTAGCAGCAATTCAGTTGAGATACATTTGGATGAAGATTCAGAAGCTTTCAGTCTGAGGATTTGTGGAAACAGGATCAGATGAGGAGTTGTCGAGGTGAGGTTTACTGTGGCTTATTCTGCTTCTCTGATCTTTCAGAATTCACCCCAATACTTGGCTCCAGGTTTGTTTTTATTAATAAGACCTTTTAAGATTCATGTTACATATATGCTATTGCATTTTTAATTTACAATTTTAAATCACATCTGTTCTTGTTGGCAATCAGAGAAGTGATCAACTTTTGCATAATAAATGTGTGTCTGCAGTTTTGCCATAATTGCTAGCATAGAAATTGTCAATTCATGTAACTTTCAACTAAACCTAGCTTTATCCTTTCTTTCTCCATACCTTTTATTTCCCTTTATCTTCCCATGCTTGTCATGACCTAGAGCTCAGTGCTGCCTAGTTCCCAGTCTGGGGGAAAGACTTCTGCCTTCTCATGATTAGATGGGACTTCACAGGGGCTCTGGTTGAGGAAATTCCTATCTATGTCTAGGCTGCTGAGAGTTTTTATCTTGAATTGGATATTGGAGTTTAATCCAGTGTTTTTTTTTATCATCTTAGATATGATTCTGTGGTTTTGTCTTATTTTTCTGCTTGGGGATATGGTAGATTAGATACATTGATTTTTGAATAATAAACCAACCCAACCTTGTATAAATGGTAAAATTCCATTGCATATAATTATTTTTATTATTTTACATTATAAGATTCAATCTGCAAGTATCTGATTGAGGATTTCAAAATCTATTCTCATGAGATATTGCTTATGATACCTTATTCTTTATGTTGTTGTGTGGTTTTACACTTGTAACATGTTTCCTGGTTTAGTTTTAGAGTAACTCTGACCTTACAGGATATATTGAGGGCTGGAAGGATGACTCCAAGGTTAAGAGAACTGTCTGTTCTTCCAGAGGACCCAGGTTCGATTCCCAGCCCCTGCATGGCAGTTCACAACTGTCTGTAATTCCAGTCTCAGGAGATCTGACACCCTCTTCTGTATTCCACAGGAATTCCTGAATTCCTGATGGAATCGACATTGTGGAGCCCCATCATCTTTCTGGAGACTTCAAATTTGCTGTTAGGTGTGGTCATGATTCCCTGAAAAAAACTGATAGAGATTAAAACATGAAAACATATACAGGTAACTGGATGAAGCCTTTTTTATAGAATTAATTAGGATTATATATGACCATTAATATCACGAAAAAAGTTAAAATATATATCTATTAATCTTATAAATTTTAATATAAAAGTTATACCTTAAGAAAAATTTTAAAGAATCAAAATAGAACCAAAGAATTATGAGATTAGTGGCAATAGAATAGTCCTTAATTTTTTGTTTTCTTCTGTCATATCAGATGGCTCTTCTGACATGATACAGAGATTTTAGATTTTCTTTAAACAAGCATGATTGGGTTTAAAGAAGGAGAGAGCCATTCTCCAACTCAAAGCCTGCTTTAATTTTTAATTGAGCTGGGACTACATAAAGACCATTTGTGTTAAATGTCTGTAAAGAAGAGCAGAAACAAACATTTAGAAAGACTTATGTAATTTTATATGTGATATACCAATAGGCCAATTTACTCTTTTTCATGGGACATTTTTTCTGGATGATTTGTCCTTTTTCTTTCAGATGTCTCATTTGTCCAGTTTTCTTCAGATTCCTTAGCCTTCATTCTCCTGAAAGACAAAAACAAATACTTTCCCCAAGACTAACTTTGGGAGGTTCCCTTTTGACAAGTTATATCTGACCAACAGAAAGCAATTGTTAGTTGTATAAATTAATTTAAATTGAGGGTCATGCTGGCTGATGAACTATCACCTCTTCAAATCAAGAGTTCTCTCTTGTTCAAATTGAACCTTTATCACTTTTGATGGTACCCACAGCTTATCTTCTCCTGTAGAAACAAAAGCAAAACCTAGTCCCCAACGTAACACATACCCTAATTTCCATTCTGAGGTTAGCACATCTTTAAAGAATATAGGCTGATTTAATTTTGTAGTTTTTCTATTATCCAATGTCTCTCTGCAGCTGTTGTTTCTTTCTTATTAGCATTGAGAAAATTCAAAGTTAATAGAGCATTGTGTAATCTATTTCTGGGGGGGGTTGTTATCTCTTTCTGTTTATTTAGCATATCCTTTAGAGTACGATTTGATCTTTCTATGACTGCTTGGCCTGCAGGATTGTGTGATATACCTGTAATATGTTTATCTTGTAATAAGCAAAAAACTTTCATTTTTACAGAGACATATGCTGGAGTGCTGTCAGTTTTAATTTGTATAGGTATATCCATGATGGCCATAACTTCAAGCAAATTCATGATTACAGAGTCAGCCTTTTCAGAACTCAGAGCAGTTACCCAATTGAAATCCTGAATAGGTATCAATGGTATGATACATATTTCAATTTTCAAATTCTGCAAATTAAAACACATCCATCTGCCAGATTTCATTCCTCTGAGTACCCTTTGAGTTACATCCTGCTGGTAGTAGAGTATGATTGTAAAAAGAACAAGTAGGACATTTCCTTAAAATTTCCCTGACTTGTTGCCAGGTTATGGAAAAATCCCTTTTTAAACCCTTACTATTGACATGATGTTTCTTATGAAATTCTGAGGCCTCCAGCACATTTTCTATCAATAGTTTATTGATCTCATCATTGCCTTTTGCTAGAGGTCCTGGCAGACACATATGGAATTAGATTGAGTTATATATAAAGGATGCTCCCTATGCCTGATTATATCTTGTAACTGAATAAATGACAAAGTTAATTCTGACTCATCAGGGATAAATTCTGCAAGTTTCAATATGTAAGACCACTCTTTCAGCATATTGAGAGTCAGTAACTATGCTGAGAGCTTCCAAAAATTCATTAATACCATCAGAATGGCATATAATTTCGATGTTCGAACCGGAATTATAAGGACTTTGAACCACTTTACTTAAATTTTCTGATTTGTAACCTGCCTTTCCTTGTTTGTTTGCATCTGTATAAAATGTACGAGCTCTAGATATTGGTGTTTCCCATACAGTGCAAGGCAGAATCCAATCAGCTCTCTTTATAAGTTGAATTCTATCGCTTGTGGGATATTTGCTGTTAATATCTCCCAAAAAATTACTGCAAGCTTTTTGCCAAGGTTCATTTTCTGCCCATAATTTATCAGTGTCATCCTTAGTTAAAGGTACTACAATTTCTGCTGGATCTATTTCTGCTAATTGACAAAGTCTCAATCTTCCTTTGAAATCAAGTAAGAGATCTTTCCCACATAAGTTTTAAATTTTTTACTCTGTTTATTTGGTAGAAATATCCATTCCAATATACTCTCTTCCCTTTGCATTAAAATTCCTGTAGGAGAATGCTTAGAGGGTAAAATAACCAAAATGCAATCAAGCTTTGGATTAACACAATCCATGTGTGCATCCTGTATTTTCTTTTCCACCAATTCTCTCTCAGCTTCAGCTGATAATTCTCTTGGACTATTTAAGTCCTTGTCACCTTTGAAGGTTTTGAACAAATTACTCAGTTCATCATTTTTTTACCCCAACAACAGTCTGTAGATGGGAAATGTCTCTGAGTAATCTTTGAAAGTCATTAAGAGTCCATAATCAATCTCTCCTAATTTGCACCTTTGGGGGTCTAATTTTTTGTAGACCTATTTTATGTCCTAAATAATTAATAGAATCCCCTCTTTGTATCCTTTCAGGAACAATTTGTAATCCCCAACAAGGCAAATTTTTCTTTACTTCTTCAAACATTCTTTCTAAGGTATCTACATTTAAATAGGCTAGTAAAATATTGTTCATGCAATGATAAATTATAGATTTAGAAAATTGTTCACGTATTACTTCCAATGGCTGTCATATAAAATATTGGCACAGGATTGGGCTATTTAAGATTTCCTGTGAGAGAACCCTCCATTGATATTTCTTACCCAGCCAAGAATTATTATAAGTAGGCACCATGAAGGCAAATCTTTCTCTGTCTTTTTCTTGTAAGGATATTGAGAAGAAACAGTCTTTTAAGTTGATGACTACAAGAGGTCATCCTTTAGGTAACAAAGTAGGAAAGGAATTCCAGATTGTAGAGAGATCATTGGTTGAATTACCTTGTTGATTGATCTTAGATTTGTTACCATTCTCCATTTACCAGATTCTTTTTAATAACAAATATAGGAGAATTCCAAGGACTGGTTGATTCTTCAATATGCTGAGCATTTAACTGGTCTTGTACCAGCTCTTCCAAGGCATACAGTTTCTCTGTTGTTGAAGGCCATTGCTGAACCCATACAGGCTTGTCGGTTAACCATTTTAAAGGTAGAGCTGTTGGTGTCTTTGAAAGATCAGCAACTATTGTGCCCTGTTCTTGTACAATCTGGATGGCTGGTGACTATTCTTTATAATATCTTCTGTTTTCCAGGTAGCCTCCCTGGAGTTGTGAGTAGCAGTTCAGTCACTTTTGTTTTACATCTAGTATCCTCCTATGAGTGAGTACATACCATGTTTGTCTTTCTGAGTCTGGGTTACCTCACTCAGGATGATTTTTTTCTAGATCCATCCATTTGCCTGCAAACCTCATGATGTCACTGTTTTTCTCTGCTGAGTAGTATTCCATTGTGTATATGTACCACATTTTATGTATCCATTCTTCAGTTGAAGGGCATCTATGTTGTTTCCAGGTTCTGGCTATTACAAACAATGCTGATATGAACATAGCTGAGCAAGTGTCCTTGTGGTATGATTGAGCATTCCTTGGGTATATGTCCAAGAGTGGTATAGCTGGGTCTTGGGGGAGATTGATTCCCAATTTTCTAAGAAAGCACCATATTGATTTCCAAAGTGGTTGTACAAGCTTGCATTCCCACCAGCAGTGGAGGAGAGTTCCCCTAGCTCCACATCCTCTCCAGCATAAGCTGTCTTCAGTGTTTTTGATCTTCTAATATTTCTCTCAGAAACATGTGTTAGTTTATGGTTTGTTTCTGAGGTTGGAGGAATGTTTTTTTTTTTTAAATTTTTCTTTATTAAGAAATTTTCGCCAGCCGGTGGTGGCGCACGTCTTTAATCCCAGCACTCGGGAGGCAGAGCCAGGGGGATCTTTGTGAGTTCGAGGCCAGCCTGGTCTACAGAGCGAGATCCAGGTAAGGCGCAAAGCTACACAGAGAAACCCTGTCTCGGAAAAAAAAAAAGAAAGAAATTTTCTACTCACTCTACATACCACCCACAGATCCCATCTCCTCCCTTCTCCCACCTCCAGCCCTCCCTCCCAAGCCTCCCCACATTCCCACATCACCCAAATCAAGGTCTCCCATGGAGAGTCAGCAGAGCCCAGCACACTGAGCCTAGGCAGGTGAGGTTGAAGGAGTATTAATCTGGGTATTCCTTTGTTGTAATAATCATGGCTCCATAAATTCATAGCTATATTAGCCACATATGGTTTTAATTTTCCTCTCTGTCCTTCTGGCCCTATTCATTCAAGCCATCTTGTGCCCTGTTTCACTTGAAATAATGTTCTAATCCCTAACAGCTGCACATCTACCTCCTGAAGAGGCCAATTTGGATGCCAAGATTCTGGTGCAATTATTGTCACATCCACACCTGTGTCTACAAGACCCTCCATGAGAATGTCATTTATTCATATTTTTAATTTTGGTCTTTGTTCATTTATAGAAGTTTGCCAAAAAATTTGCATTATGGTTTTTCCTGAAATTTCTGTTCTCTCTGCTATAGCTGTTCTATTGTGAGTCAAATTGCTATATGGTCTTATTAATAAAAAAAAACCCAGAGCCAGATATTGGGGTGAAATCTGAAAGATCAGAGAAACAGAACAAGCCATAGCCAACATCACCTGGCCAACACCTTAGCTGATCTTGTTTCCTCAGACTGAAAGTCTCTGAGTTCTCACCCAAAGGGTCTCAGTTGAACTGCTTAAAGCCTCTAGTTCCTGGTCCTCACTCCTTATATAACATTCTCCACCCTGCCATGTTACTTCCTGGGATTAAAGGCATGTGTGCTTCCTAAGCAAAGACATGAGATCTCGAGTGCTGGGATTAAAGGTATGTGGCACCATGCCTGGCTCTGTTCCCAGTGTGGCCCTGAACTCACAGAGATCCAATCCAGACAGATCTCTGCCTCCCATTGATAGGATTAAAGGCTTGTGTCACCACTGTCTGGCCTTCATGTCTAATCTAGTGGCTGGCTCTGTTCTCTGATCCACAAATAAGTCTATTAGGGTACACAATATATTGGGGGGACACATATATCACCATATATATATATATATATATATATATATATATATATAAGTTTCCCTTTATAAATTATATTGATTTTTGTTACAATTTTGATTTTTTTTCTCTTGGTTTTGACTTAATGTGGGTAAAAATTCTTCTTGTACAAGTGGAAAGAGTTAGGTTGTTAATTGCAGGGCTAACTTCTTTTGTCCTTTATACATCTTCAATGCTGCATAGCATGACTTACTATATCTCACCAATTTTGACAAAACCTGTTTTTGTTTTTACTCATTCATTCTGGACAGGTCACACTATTTTGAAATTTCTCCTGAGACTTTTTTAATCTCTGTGCTACCTAGAAGTGTATTATTTAGTGTTTGGAAATCTTGAAATCTTGTAGGTATTGTAATTAACTTTAGCTTAGTTTGTGTCTAAGAGAAGATGCTCAAGGCTCTGTACTATAACTTTTGAACATGCTTATCTCCTACAATGTGCTGTCTTGATGGAAGCCTCGTGTGAGTTAGAAAACAATGTTTTCTCTTCTGTTGGTGGATAAACCATAGATATTAGTTATGTCCATTGACTGATGGTGTTGAGTTCAATTACATCCTTGCTAATATGCCTTTGATTTAGTGACATCTCCACAAGGCTCAGGATTGTAGTTGGTTCTATTCCCCTGTACACTTTAAACATTCCTTCATATTCTTTCCTGCCTGATTTCTGAGGAGAAATCTAATATAATTCTTGTCTTCATCTCTCTGCAAGTTATACTATTTTTGTCTTCCTACTTTCTTTCGGGGATTTTCTTACCTTTGATTCTGTGCTGTTGGAAGTGATATTCTGTTGTTTTCTGAGTTCTCACTCAGTCCCAGTTGACTGATGTCCCCAGAGGAATCTCCTCTGCTTTTGTCCATTTTGCATCAAAGATGAGACTTGGACACTTTGTGATGCTCCGGCACTTCACACTGGCGGTACTGTTACAAGATGGAAGGAGAGAGCCTGCCAATGGCATGGGACCCCTGACACAGTCATGCAGTCAGATGACTGGATAGCCAATAGTTTCTTCAGAGGCCATTCCAGAGCTTATAGATCCTTTATCTCATTTTTGCATTGATATGGATTGGGTATTAGAACTTCTGCAGAGTAACTTGAGCTGTTTTGGTAAGCAAAGATTTGTTTTAAGATTTATAAACATTGCATCTGAAGTTGCTACGGGAACTTAGACAGTCCCTCTGTGGTGTGATATCTGGAAAGTCCCCAATCTGACTGTCATGGAGATCTTGAAAGTCTGCTAAGCCTTGCCATCATATATCATTGAATGCCATACAGTTTCTTAATGACTAATGAATGAAGAACACTTAACAAAACCTTTTGACCTCAATTAATTTTATAGCCACAAAGTATCACTTATAGCATAAGACAGATGCCTAGATAATTCATGTGTGTGTCCGGGGGAGATGGTTAATGGCTTTTCTTTTTTTTGTGTGTGTGTTAGGGAGTTTGTTTAGTTTTGTTTGTGTATACCCCTCTTGGTATTCTCTGAGTTTCTTGAGTTTGTGGTTGTTGCCTGGCATTTATTTGAGGAAATTCTCAATCAGTGTTTCAAATAAAATTTTGTGGTCCCTTCTTTCTTCTCCATATGTTGTATCTTGTGGGAGGTGTCTTCTTTCCTCAGGTATCCCATTCTATTGCTTTTTTAAACTTTCTTTTTTTATTTATTCTTTGTGTCTTTCTCATCATTCATTTTGATTCCAGATTCCATTCATTTCCTGTCCCTTCATATCTACCCTCTGCCCTTGTATCCTCTCTCACAAAATAAAACAAAATAAAATTTGAAAGAAAAAAAAGAAAATCAGTCTTTTCATGGAAGCTGTAGTGTGACACAGTGAGTCACACAGTAAACACTTTTGTCCATGTATCTTTACTTTCAAGTGTGTTCATTTCAAAGAGTCATTGGTCTGGTTTGAGGCCTCTGGTTTCTACTACACTATTGATGCTGAGCACTATTGGGACTCCTCTGGGATTACTCTGGGATATCCTGTTGTTGCCCTGTGTTATGGAAATCCTATAGCTTTGGGTCTACAGTACCAGCCTGACCCCTTCACATGCTCCAGCAGATTATAGATGGAGTGGATGTTGGGGTGAGCCAACTCATAACCCTGGTTCTGGGCCTGTGTAGTTACAGGGTTGGTTAGCCTTCCAGCTCTCCTTCATCCTCACCACCAGGATAAGCTCTCCTGCATTACCCTAGCTAGTTCACCCCTTTCATCAATGAACAAGGGGTGGGTCAGTTCTGCTTTCACATCCTTAGAGTCAGTTCTCTCCACACCTACACCATCAGGGCCAGCTCTATTGTGCTGCCCAGGTAAGGTGCAGAGACTGCTCTCCCAAGTGCTGCAGCTGGTGAGGGGCAGGGACAGCTCTCCCACTTGAAGTGTGATCCTAATTAGTCTTAACAATAAAAACCCAGAGTCAGATATTAGGGTGAAAGCTGAAATATCAGAGAAGCAGAGCAGCAGTCACTAGAAACGTCTTACCTCTATGACTCCCAGACCAAATGAGGGGCCAAGATCCTGTCTCCATCCACCTTATATTCCTGTCTCCACCTCCCTAATGCTGGGATTAAAGTTGTGTTTCACCAGCACTAGGCTCTGTTTCTCTTTTAGACTGGTTTTATCTAGTACATGTAGCCCAGGTATCTTCCTTCTCCCAAGTGCTGGAATTAAAGGTGTGTGCCACCACTGTCTGACCTCTATGGTTAACTGGTGGCTAGCTCCACCCTCTGATCTCCAGGCAAGCTTTATTTGTGAGAACACAAACAATTTATCATACAATGCCCACCTGCCACAGGTTGGGGTGTGCTTTTCTCCCCCACCTATACCACCATATGGCAGATGAGGGGCAGGGTCAGAGCTCCCATCCTCATGTTCAACTGCACCACTGTCTGTAGGGTCAGCTCTACTGTGCTGCCCAGCAAGGTGCAGGGCCCACTTTCCAGTGCTACAGCTGGTAAGGGGAACAATCAGCTCCTTTGCTCACCACAGGAGATAGGGGCAAGGGGGGAAGTCATCTTTTCCTTGCCCTCATCACCATATGGCATTCAAGGGGAGTATGGCCAGCTATCCCACTCTCTCACCCTCATAAAGGGGAGCGTTAGCTCCCTCCCTTGCCAGCTGGAGGTGGTAGGGGCAAGTGGGAGGGCATCTTTCCCTCACTCTCACCACCACACCACAGACCAGGGGGTTGGTACCAGCTATGCCCTCTTGTGCCCTCAGGACTGACTGCCCTGCTCCCCTGTCTACAAGGTCAACTCTACTGTGCTGCCCAGCTGAAGTGCAGGGTCCATTCTCACTAGTGCTGCTGCTGGTGAGGGGTTGGGTCAGGCCCCCCATCTGCTGCAGGTGGTGAGGAGTGAGAGGAGGCGTCTTTTCCTCACCACATGGCAGGTATGACCTTCTCTCCCATTCTCACACCCTCAGGGCCAGCTTGTTCATGCCCCTGCAAACAGGGTCAGCTCTATTGTGCTGCCCAGGTGAGGTGTAGGACTCTCTCTCTCCTGAGTACTTCAGCTCTCCAGGGATAGGACCAGTTCTCCTTAGTGTTGCAGCCAGTGAGAGGCGGGGCCAATTCTGTTCAGCCCTATCCTCTCGGCCTTTGGAGGTATCAGAAGCCATGGACATCATCACAGACCATGACTGCATCAGAACCATGAACCCAGACATGGACTCCAGCAGTAGCCCAGAACCAGACATCACCATGGCCATGGGTGGCAATCAAACCACCTACCTCAGCCCGTTCCTTACCTCTTTTACCTCTCCAGATATGCCTGTCCACAGGACATGAACCATTCTGACTCTCTGTCTCCCATACGACACCATACATTTGCTCACCAGAGTTGTGCCCATCTGCCCCAGCACCACAAGACACTGGGTGGGCCATGTTTTCTCCTCAGAGGCTAGGTAGACTGCTAGGGCCTGCGTGTGAGTCTCATTGTCTCAGTCTGTCATGACTCCATTCTGCTTTTTAGTCTTTACCCTTTACTTCTTAGTTTTAGATATTTTTTACTGTTATATCCCCAAATTACAATATTTTTTTCATTTGTGTCCAGTCTACTAAAAAGCCAATCAAGGTTATCTTCATTTTCTGGTACAATGTCCTTAACCTCTAGCTCTGCAGGAGGGAGTTCTTAGAAGTTCCAGCTTTCTGTCTGTGTGTGTGTGTCTCTGTTCTATTTCACTCCTTGGAATTACCATATTGATCATGTTGTCTTGAGTTATTGCCTGGCATATCTGGTTCTGATGCTTGCTGTGTTTCTTCAAGCTATATGTTTATTAGTTGGTTTTTGTCTTTTGCATATTAGTGTTTCCTAATTATGTTTTCTTAATAGAACAAGTTAAAAGCAACTAGTGCAAATAGGCCTGGAGTAGTGTTGTGGAATTTGTTAAAGGAGGAGTGAGTGTGTGTGTGTGTGTGTATGTGTGTGTGTGTGTGTGTGCACATGTGTGTGAGAATGTATACCAATGTCAATGCATGTACGTGTGTATTTGTGGTATACAGATATGTGGTATAGGGGTGTGTGAGGAATATGAGTGTGTATCGTGTAGGTGTATGTGTGGTGTAGGAGTAAACATAGTATAAGACTCTGTGATGTAGGGATGTAGGCATATGTTTGTGTAGTGTAGGGGTGTGTGTGTGGTATAAGGGTATGGGTGTGTGATATAAAGGTGTGTGTGTGTGTGTGTGTGTGTGTGCCCACGTGCACACATGCACACATGGTGTAGACCTTTGTGCATGTGTGTATTCTGGTGCACTCACTTGTGTGAGGGTATACTGAGGCCAGAGTTTGACATTAGTCTGTCTTTCCTTAATCTCTTCTCCATCTTAATTTTGAGACAGGGTCTATCACTGAACCCGAAGCTCATCAGTTTTGCTACACTGCCTGGCCAGTGAGCCCCAGGGATGCTCATGTCCCCCCACCCGGTACTGGAGTTGCAAGTGTATACCATCACATTGTTTTTACATGGGTTGCAGGGATGGGCCAGATCCTAATGCTGAACAGCAAGCATTTTAGTCATTGAGCATCTCCTCAATGCTTAGAACTTTTTACAGAAAGTGTAAAAAAAAAAAAAAATAATTCATGTCTTCCTCTGCCAAGTTCAACTGGAATTTCAGTTTTTGCACTTTCAGACTTTGTTTCCTGTGCAACTTCTACAATGCCAGTCCACTTGATGTTTGCTATGCAAAGACTGGCCCAATTCATTCCTTGACTCTGACACCATTGATCAAGTTTTCCTAGAATGACATTACCTTTATCAATTTGGTTTCATTTATATCAGCAAGGAAACAAAACATCTGCTCAACATGCCACGTGACAAATTCCTCTTCATTAAGTGGCTCCTAAACAACTCTACAGCCTAATTTACTGTTGTTCTGAAACTCTGCTGAGACGATTCTTGTTATAGGATGACTGCAACACAGTATTGTGTAAGAATGAGCTTTCAAGCCACACAGATGCATTCCAGAGTCAAATCGAAGATGCCCCCAATCACCTATTGCTTAGATCTCAAAAATGTCCCTGGCAACTCCATACTAACACAGGAAATATGAAGAAGCAGGGGTGGTCTGGATAGAAAAATCTTAACCAATTGAAGCTAAACACCATGCAAGAATTTGACTGTGCACACATGCTCAGTTCCTTCTCGGGATCTGGGAAGTTCTTCTGCAGATGGACTTTGACTGACTCCACAGCAATGATCTTTCTGCTGTACCTTCTCCAGAAACATCTCTCACCATCCTGCTCGCTGCTGCCTTGTCAGGCTCCAGATATGTGCTTGGGAATAGACTCAAGAGCATATACCACAGTTAATACAGCCAGGGGATTTGGCTATCCATGTGGTAAGAAGGAAATGGGGACAAAGACTATAAATGTACTAGACTAAACAGCAGAGTGTGGAGACAGTACTGTGTTAAGTCCCAAGAGCTCTGCAGCCAAGGTTCCTGGCTCTAGCTATATATCTCAACATTTTCTATGCCTCGTTTTCATCTTCAGTAAATGAAAATAGTAGTTTTGGGTAATCCTGACAGGTTGTAAGAATTAAAGATATAGAATTTCAGTACATTGAAGGCATCTATAAAGTATAGCAACCTTTCTTTTTCAAATAAACACCTAACCTTCTTCCTCAAAATGTTTGGAGGTAGTAAAAACAAAATACAATTCCAAAAGTTAAAATACAATTGATGCGTGGAAAAAAATGATGTCTGAGATAAAGACACGGAGAAAAAGCCAAGGATTGAAGCAGTGGATCTTTTTAAATGCCGTCTGAGAAGTGGACCTGTTTTTACAGAAGTGAGGGCATGGCTTTGTGAACACCATCCAGCTGAGCACACCTTCAGAATGTCAAATCACAGGACTTTCTCCAATCTGACTATTTTTGACAAAGATATTGGATAAAAATATTAGTGCTTACATTTCAAAGCATCTTCATCACTCCTATTCAATTTAGATCTGATACAGGGAGAAGCAGCTGAACTAGCAAAGTTTTCTTGGGAGAGTGGTGCTTGCTCGTTGGTGACTGACTGGCCGAGGTTTATCAGACAGACATGGACAATGACTAGGGCTGGGAACAGGGAGGAAGTGAAGACTTGGTTTCTATTGCTCCTAAGCATCCTCTTGAAAAAGCCAGGTGAGACGCACAGGGGAGGGGGACATCTCACCTCACATCTGAGACCCACAGGCACACATGCAGGCCATAAATCAGGATCAGTTTTAAACTTTATTGCAACTCAAGATTTTTCACTGTGCTAATCCAAAGGATCTTCAAAAGCTGTAACATGTTTTCTCTCAGAATCTTATTTTATGACCTGAAAATATAAAAGTAGGGCATTCCTTATGGTTTCCAATCTTCTTAAAAGTCACTAACATGTTTGTAAACACCACTGCCTACTGCCTCCTCTGAGACAGATCACACTGAGTGCTGCTTCAACCTAGATGTTGTCCATCAGATCTATAACTTCTGCCATGTGAATGGCGATTCTGTCAATCTTTTGTGTTATGCTATGGCATTCTAGAGCACACAGTTTTGCTAAGTATTATTTAAGCAACAAAGAATATGAGCCCTTCCTCTAGGAAGTGCTCACTTAAAATCATCTCACTAGGTACAGGTGTGCACCCACAGCATGAACATGCTCCTGTGGGCAGGACCCGGGGCCTTGTGCATTCAGGCAGAACTCTGCCAGCAGCTACTGACTCAGAAGCTCACATAGTGGGGATTAATTATGTTGTTCACATGCTTTAGTGAGAATCAGCGTCTCAACTGTGGATTTGTGGGTTATGTTGAGAAAATGATTATTAAAAGAAAATGCTTTTCTAAATGTATGTGAGGTGGGGTGGAAGTGTGCATGTTATGTATATGCAAGTAAGTGTGTGTGTGTGTGTGTGTGTGTGTGTGTGTGCACATGTACAGAGGCCAGAAGAGGACACCATGTGTTATCCAACATTCTCTATTTCTTTCAGACTGGGTCTCTCCTTGATCTTGGAACTTGAGTTTTGGCTATACTGGCAGTCAGCAAACTCCAATGATGCTAATGTACCCTCCAACCCACACATTGCTGGGGTTCCAGGCACATGGCAGACCATTCCTGACTTGTTACATAGGTGCTGGGATCTGAACTCAAGTCCACTGATAAGGCTACTTGGAAAATGATTTTTTTTTTAAGATTTTGGGGGTGATTTTCATGTTTCAACACTAGAGAAAGCTGTCTAGAGAACACAACATTGGAATTCTTTGGAAAAATAATGACTAGAATCATTTTAATTCTTATCAACACTTGGGAAATGAAGTGTGTCTTTAATGCAACTTTTGCCTGTTATGAAATTTTTAATTGTGTACATGGTACATGCTTTTACATTTCAGCTCTAACATGTACAGTTCAGTAACATATACACTTCTGATGGTCAATTATTACTAGTTATATGTTATTTTATGCCTGGGGAAAGAAACACTTATACAACTAATTAATAATTTTTCTTAACTCTCCTTTCCACCCTGCCTCTGGACAAATTTACTTTCACTCTTTATTAATTTCTCTGTCTAGAAATTGCGTCACTGCAGCCACACAATGTTTGTCCTTTGGAGTCTAGCTTATTTCACTTAGAAAAATATTTTCCAGGTCTATTCATGTCATGGCATGTATAAGAACTTCATTCCTTCTTATGGCTTAATAATTCTCCATTCTACGTGCATATACTACAGAATGCAGTGACATTTTATTCACTTATTTGTTGATGAATATTTGGAATATTTTTCTCTGAGTACTGTGATTAAGGCTGCAATGACAATCAGAATACAAATATAGTTTTCAGTTATAGTTTATAGTTAGATAGTTTTCAGTTCTATGAGATATATAAACAGTAAGATTGCTAGATAATGTTGTAATTTCATGCTTAACTTTTTGAAGAACTATGTACACATTGCATTTCAAGTAGAATCTAAGAATTGAGTTCCATTTTCTCCACATCCTTAGAACACATTTTCTAAACTTAAACAATAAACTAGACTCATTCTAGTGAGCATGTCATGGTACTACATTGAGATTTTGATTGTTTTTGCCTAGTGATTAGTGATTTTGAGCATCTTCTGTTATTCACTGCCAATTTGTCTATCTTGGAAGAAATGTATCTTCCTTCACTATTTTAAAACTGAATTGTTTTCTGCTGTTGAATTTTAGAATTATTGTTTTAGGGATTCTTTACGTACTCTGAAATAATCAAACCTTATATAGTGATGTGTAGACACATTCTTCCATTCACAGGATTCCATTTTAGTTCCTTGATGATGAGGGTTTTTTTTTTAAGAATGGCATTCTCTTTGGGGTGAAAAGGGATACAAAAGTATTTAAAATATTAATCATAACAGTAATTGAAAATGCGGCACAGGAAATGGGTTATTCTTTCAACTGACTCACTGCTTAATGCAGACTAGATTAATTAACCATACTTCTGTGTGTTTCACTGGTTTTAATTGGTGTATCTCCATCTTAAAGAATTTTTGGATTAAAATAGATGAAATTGAGGGGAAAAATGAACATTTGTTTCATTTATGGAGTGAGTTTTCATCCCAGTCTGTTACTGGAGTTGGGTATCATTGAATGAGAAGAAGGAATTATACATAGCAGGAAAAAAATAAAAAGATGCTGATTTTGTGAATTCGAGGAAGTGTATACATGTTCACAATATGTTGTTGACAAAGGGGGTGAAATAGAGTAATTGAAGAGTAGCTTCACTTTGTAGACCATAAAATTTATAGGGGCCGAGAACCTGCTTAGAATTTACCAAATGCAGAGAGTACATAGCTTGGACCAAAGGTTCTACTACACATTTTCTGCTGTGATACTACAATGGAGAATATTCAAAGCCATGCAGAATAAGGGATGGGACAAGATCCACCTCTTGACAAAGGCTCAGGAGGATTTCTAGGTTTAACAACAACATAGGCTCTTGATGATTGTGGTAGGAAAGGGGATTGTGTTGAGTTTGACTGTGGTAGGAAAGGGGATTTTGTTGAGCTTGACTGTGGTAGGAAAAGGGGTTATATTGAACTTGACTGTGGTAGGAAAGAGGACTGTGTTGAGCTTGACTGTGGTAGGAAAAGGGGTTATGTTGAGCTTGACTGTGGTAGGAAAGGGGATTGTGTTGAACTTGACTGTGGTAGGAAAGGGGGTTATGTTGAGCTTGTATGGTGAAGGAGTCTCCTCTTTATTAGAAAAGTCTTTAATAGAAGCTTTCTGCAAGGACTTGAAGGATAGCTCAGTGGTAAACAACACTGCTTGCTCTTCCTGTGTACCTGGGTCCAATTTCCAGAACCAACAAAGTAGGTAACTCAGAACTGTCTATAATTCCAGTTCTCAGGATTAAAAGCCTCCATGAGCTCTACACTACATACGTCAGGCACGCATGTGCTATACAGACTTGCATGCTGGCAAAACACCCATGTGCATAAAAAATAATGAAATAATAAAAAATTAGAAGATATTTCTATAAACAGGGATAAAATATACATATAATAATTATGAAGTCTCATAAATTACATTAAGAAAATATATCCATGAAACAAAAAGCCAATGAAGACTTATTAAAGTCTTCATAAAGTTTAAAGGTTTTCTGGAATCAGGTTGTCTTAGTTACTTTTCTATTGTGCAGGCACCATGACCAAAGCAATTTATAAAAGGAAGAATCTATTGGAACTCATGGATCCAGAGGGTTAGAGTCCATGAACATCATGGTAGGGAGCATGGCAGCAGGCAGGTAGACATGGCACTAAGCAGTAACTGAGAGCTTACATCCTGATCGACAGGCACAAGTCAGAGAGAGAGAGAGCGACAGAGAGAGAGAGAGAGGGAGAGAGAGAGAGAGAGAGAGAGAGAGAGAGAGAGAGAGAGAACTGAGAATGGCATGGGCCTTTGAAATCTCAAAGCCTAACCTCAGTGACACAACTCCTCCAATCAGGTCACACATCCTAATCCTTCCAAAACAGTTCCACAAAGCTTGGGACCAAGTCTTTAAATATGTGGGCTTATGGAGACCATTCTTATTCAAATCACTACATTCCAGCCCCTGCCCCCAACAGTCTTGTGACCATATCAAAAGGCAAAATGCATTTAGTCAAACTTCAAAAGTCCCCATAGTCTTTTACAGTCTCAACACTATTTCAAAGTCCAAAGAGTCTTCTGAGACATGAGGCAATCTTTTAACTGTAACCCCCTATAAAAGCAAAAAGCAAATTATATACTTCCAGCATACAGATACAGTATCTTATAATATGCACTACCATTCTAAATGGAAGAACCAGAGCTTACTGAGGAAATATTGGACCAAGCCAAGACCAAAACCCAGCAAAGCAAACTCCCAATTCTATATGTTTAATGTCAAAGGGCTTAGATGGGTCTACCCTTCCACCTTTGCTGACTGAAACACACTGCCCTCTCTTAAGATCATTTTGCTCCCTGTGTGTAGCTCTTGGCAGATAATACATGACTCTAGTGAAAGAACTCCGGAGACCCCAACCCATTCACCACACGCAGAGCAGCACTGGATGCAACAAGCAAGAGGATTTTTATTGTTACACAGGCGCCTGCGGGCTCTCAGCAGCTTAAGCTAGCTGATCTCAGCAGCTCCAGCTAGCTGATCCCGCCGGGCAGCAACCACACCGGGGTTTTTATAGGGGAAACAGCACTGGGCAGAGGGTGGAGCATAGTAACAGGCATCTCATTGGTGCATTCAAATGGGGCCAGGGGTGAACCTGAGGGCGCCGCCACAGAAAAACCTACAAAGTTGCAATTTGCAGGTGCGGTTGATGGAGAAAGCCGGGATAGCACACCCTGACCTCTGTGACCCCCCTGGTTTTTCTCGACTGTTCTCTCACCAGGCGGCTACCTGGCAGCTAGTGGCCTGTCTTTAGTTTGACCTTAACTGAAATGGAGAATAAAACTGGGGGGGGGGTCTTTCATCCCTCCCTTTCTCTTGTTCATGGATAGAATCTTATATCCATTCGTCTCGTTCTCTCATCAAATCTGCCTGATAGTCGGTTGGTTTAAGGAGCTGGTATTGCTGGCTTAGGACTAGCGTCTAGACAACCGACACGCGGTCCTTTACAAACTGGATCAGCCTATTTAAGATGCACGGGCCAAAGGTCAAGATAAGCGACAACAAAATTAGGGGTCCAGCTAAAGTAGAAATCAGGGTGGTGAATCAAGGGGATCTGTTAAACCAGCTCTCAAACCAGCCTTGCTGGGTTTCAAACTCCCCATTATTTACAGAAAAACTCCTCATAACCCCCACATCTGGATGCAACAGCTCGATTTCTACCGTCTTTTGGACATACATAAAAATCAGACTGGGCTAGTAGACACCTGGCGGTGGGGCTGATGCATCCAGGAATTGCAGTCTGGGGCAGCCTGGTATCGGTGACCAGGCGTGACATTACGGGAGAGGAATCCTGCCCTGTTGATATCTGGACAGAGTCGACTGTAGCTATGTCCCAGGCATCGAGCCCCGCCGCCAGCTGGCAGAAGTCAGGGGTGAGGTTAGGCCACCAGGAGTTGGGGGTGTGGGAACCAGTGGTCTCCCATACCACCTCCCCGGTTTGGGACTGAATCTGCCAGGTGAGTGTCTTAACCTGATGGGGACTGGCAGCAACTAGGGTGGGCATAGTCAGTAACCCCAATACTATTATCAATATTGTCTTAGGAGTCTTAGCTTTAGCGGGTTGTCAGAACGCTGGAGTCGTCATTCGGATGCCTCGACCCGATGCCGGTCCCAGTCCTCTGGCGGAGTTCCTGTGGGCTTGACGTGGGATGCGTGGACCCAAGTGGCTATTCCGTCTACCTTCAGGGCGGTCGGAGTGGTTAGGAGGACGGTGTAAGGTCCTTTCCAGCGGGGTTCTAAATTCTTAGTCCGATGCCTGCAGACCCAGACGGTGTCCCCGATCTGGTAGGAGTGGGGCACAGTCGGCCGTTGGAGTCCCTCCTTATAAGTGGCAGCAAGAGGTCTCCAGACTTCTTCCTGGACTAGCTGCAAAGCTTGTAGGTGTGCCTGCAGGGTAGGACTGACAGTGGTTCCATTATCATAAAAGGTAATGGCAGGGGGAGGGGAACCATAGAGGATTTCAAACGGCGTCAGGCCAAACCGTCCCGGGGTGTTCTGGGCCCGATAGAGAGCTAGAGGCAACATTAATACCCAACCCCTAGCACCAGCTTCCAGCATTAATTTGGTCAGGGTCTCCTTAATTGTTCTATTAGCTCTTTCTACCTGTCCTGAACTTTGGGGCCAATAAGCACAATGTAATTTCCAATTAACCCCCAATATCTTGGCCACCTGCTGACTTACCTGGGAGACAAAGGCTGGCCCGTTATCTGACCCTATTACCTTTGGCATGCCATACCGGGGGAAGATGTCCTCCAGGAGCTTCTTAGTCACGACCTCGGTAAAATCCACTTCCCAGTGGGTTCCGGGCCGATGTCCCCTCACCCGCATTCCCTGGTTAATTTGGGTTCTCCCTGCGTTAACTTGTGTGCAGGCCTGGCAGCTGGCAACGGCTCGTTGCAAGAGTGCTTTTTTTCTCTGCTGCCAGTTTCAGTGCCTGAGTGAGGGCGATGAGCTCTGCCCGTTGGGCTGAAGTTCCCAGGGGCAGCACGCTCGCCCAGATTACCTTAGTCCCGTCTACCACAGCTGCTCCAGCTTTTCTCTCTCCCTGATGCAAATGGCTGCTTCCATCAGTGAACCAGGTTAATTCAGCTCCTGGCTGAGGTTGATCAGTTAGGTCCGGCCGGGTCCCGTGAGCCTCAGCCAGTATCTGGTGACAGTCATGAAGTACCGCTTCATCTGGTTCGGGCAGCAGAGTGGCTGGATTCAGAGATGTGGCCGGGCCAAAGTGGACACAGTCCGTGTCTCGGATGCATCCCTCTGGGTCCTCGGCTGCCAAGAGCAGGTCATCAACATACTGCAGCAAGATGAGATCTGGGTGATGTTTCCGGAACGGTGCCAGATCTTGGTGGAGGGCTTCGTCAAACAGCGTTGGGCTGTTTTTGAATCCCTGGGGTAGTCTAGTCCAAGTCAATTGTCCCGATAGTCCCTCTTCCGGGTCTCGCCATTCAAAGGCAAATAGGGGCTGACTGATGGGGCTGAGTCTCAAGCAGAAAAAAAGCATCCTTTAAATCTAGGACGGTATACCAAGTATGGGTGGGTGGCAGTGAACTCAGGAGGTTATAGGGGTTAGGCACAGTAGGGTGTATGTCCCCTATTCTCTTATTAACCTCTCTGAGATCCTGCACGGGCCGGTAGTCCCCCGTCCCTGGTTTCTTGACGGGCAGGAGAGGGGTGTTCCAGGGTGACTGGCAGGGCGTTAGGATCCCCTGATCCAGAAGCCTCTTGATGTGGGGTTTGATGCCCTCATATGCTTCCTGAGACATAGGATATTGTTTGATTGATACAGGGACAGCAAGGGCCTTTAGGGGAATCACAAGAGGCGCCTGTTGTATCGCTAGTCCCATACCTCCAGTCTCGGCCCATGATTGTGGGAAGGCCTCAAGCCATTCGGGCTCCGTAGAGCATGGAGCAAACTGCTCAAAGAGTTTGTATTCGTCCTCTAGGCCCAGCGTAAGAACGTGCATGGGCTCTCCCTTGGGTCCAGAGACCGAGGCCCCTTCCTTCTCAAAATGGATCTGAGCTCGAAGCTTGGTTAAGAGGTCTCTTCCCAATAATGGATAGGGACATTCTGGAACTAACAGGAAGGAGTGGGTCACCTTACCAGTTGACAGGAGTACTTTCCTTTCTGTGGTCCATCGGTACTGGCGGCTTCCAGTGGCTCCTTGGACCCACGCTGTCTGGCTGCTGAGTGGCCCTGACGTCTGTGTCAGAACTGAGTGTTGAGCTCCTGTGTCCACTAGGAAGGTGACTGGCTGCCCCCCAACTTCAAGGGTTATCCTGGGCTCAGGGGGTGGGCTCCCGGCCCCGACCTCCCTAGTCCTCATCCGAGGCGAGGAGCTGGGTGGTAGGTTTCTTCTTGGGTCTCTTTGGGCAGTCTCTGACCCAATGTCCTTTTTCCTTGCAGTAGGCACATTGGTCGTGGTCTACCCGTGGCCGCCTAAAGTCTCCCCTCCTACCTAGTCTCCCTGTACTGTCCTGGCCTATCTTCTGGCTGGGCTGGGTTACGGTGGCCAAGATGCGGCTAATCTCTCTATCTCTCTTACGATATGACTCTCTCTGTCTCTTGGCTATCCCTTTGAGCAGTTTATCATCTCTCTCTTCCTGCAGTTTTCTAAGCCGCTCTTCCTTCTCTTCCTGAGTTTCTCGCTTATTAAAAATCCTTTCAGCCTCCTTTAACAGATCTGACAAAGCATAGTCTTGCAGGTTCTCTAATCTCTGTAGCTTTCCCCTACTATTCGGGGCTGACTGCCAAATGAAGGCTACCACAACATTACCCCGTTGTTCAGGGCTATCAGGATCAAACGGGGTAAATCTCCAGTATGCCTCCTTTAGTCTCTCTAGAAAGGCAGTAGGAGATTCCTCATTTCCCTGAGTCACTGATCTTACCTTAGCCAAATTGGTGGGATGTCGTCCCGCACTACGGAGACCGGCTAGAAGTGTCTGGTGATAGAGACGCAAATGGTCCCTGCCATTAGGGGTGTTAAAGTCCCAATTGGGGCGGGTCAAAGGAAAAACTGCCTCAATTAGGTTGGGGAGCTGAGTAGGCTGACCATCGTCCCCTAGAACATGTTTCCGGGCCTCTAAGAGGACCTTCTGTCTCTCCTCTGAAGTGAGGAGAGCCTGAAGGAACTGCTGACAGTCGGTCCATGTGGGCTCGTGAGTCACCAGGATAGACTCAATCAGGGAAGTGAGGGTTACGGGATCATTAGAAAAGAAAGGATTATGAGTCTTCCAATTGTAAAGGTCAGAGGCAGAGAACGGCCAGTATTGCAACGGGCCGTCCGGTCCTCCCGTTTGCCTTAAAGGCAGGAGTCTCAAGGTATCTCCCAGGAGCGGCGCAGGGTCCCGCTTCCCCCGGAGCCTCCCAGCCATAGGTGATGGTGCAGGGAGTTCCGGCAGCGGCATTTCATCGCCTTCGGAACTCTCCGGCTCCCCTCGCACGGCCACCCCTCCCACGCTCCTCGGAACCTCTCCTCTCTGTCCCGTAGGCTGCTATGGGGGCAGATATCCAGTCAGCAAGTCTATCAATGGAGAATCATCAGGGGGAGGGACCTTCGGCTGTATCGGGGCCGACGAGTCCTTCCGAAGAACTGTGAATAAGTGTGAAGTGTGAAGTGTGAAGCGGGGGTTTGGAAGTCGCTTCAGGCGGAGAGGGAGAAAGAGGGGGTGGAGCTGAGGGTCCCCCAGGTTTGGTTGAGGGAGGAATAAAAGGTGCCACCCGGGGGGGGGGGTCGTAGGCCAGATTACCCCAAGTGACAATATAGGGGACCTGGTCCGGATGCCCGTGGGGTCCGGGCTGGAGGACCCGATCCATAACCTGTAAAATAAGGGCTCGGTCAAAAGTGCCATCCCAGGGCCAACCGACATTGAAAGTTGGCCATTCAGACGAGCAGAAAGTAATCCATTTTTTCTTCCGGGCTTCAACCGACTGATTGTGGGCCTGCTTCTGGACTTCCTTCCAGTGATCTAGAGTCAAACTTAGAGGGGTGGTAACAGATTGTCCCATGGCCTCTTCTGAAAGCAGGTAAAGGCCAATGAGAATGAAACACAGAACGAACAAGAGACAAACAGAGACACACGCTGCGCGGCTTCGGCGAAAAACTGAAAGTACAGATTCTGACGGCCGGGGGAGGGACTCGAACCCTCTTCTGACGGCCGGGGGGAGGGACTCGAACCCTCTTCTGATGGCTGGGGGGAGGGACTCAAACCCTCTTCTGACGGCCGGGGGGAGGGACTCGAACACTCTTCTGACGGCCGGGAGGGACTCGAACCCTCTTACACGGGCGGGGCCCCAAAAAAAACGGGCCCCTCTGATCCCTGGGACGTCTCCCAGGGTGGCAGGGGAGAAGTCTGAGTTCGTCAACTCCTTCTCGGGCTGCCCAGATATTCAGACGCTGCGCTAGCAAACGAGGACACAGACAGACATGCCGGCTTGACAGACAGACAAACAGATGAGACGTCTCATTACCTCCCGGTGGGTCTGCGAGGGTCCTGGGGTCGGGGGTCGATCTCGGTGGAACCTCCAAAAATGAAAGAACTCCGGAGACCCCAACCCATTCACCACACGCAGAGCAGCACTGGATGCAACAAGCAAGAGGATTTTTATTGTTACACAGGCGCCTGCGGGCTCTCAGCAGCTTAAGCTAGCTGATCTCAGCAGCTCCAGCTAGCTGATCCCGCCGGGCAGCAACCACACCGGGGTTTTTATAGGGGAAACAGCACTGGGCAGAGGGTGGAGCATAGTAACAGGCATCTCATTGGTGCATTCAAATGGGGCCAGGGGTGAACCTGAGGGCGCCGCCACAGAAAAACCTACAAAGTTGCAATTTGCAGGTGCGGTTGACGGAGAAAGCTGGGATAGCACACCCTGACCTCTGTGACCCCCCTTGTTTTTCTCGACTGTTCTCTCACCAGGCGGCTACCTGGCAGCTAGTGGCCTGTCTTTAGTTTGACCTTAACTGAAATGGAGAATAAAACTGGGGGGGGGGTCTTTCACTAGCACCTCCAACACCTTGGGGTCTCCAACACAATCCAGACTTCACTTTCACACAATGGCCTCTCCAGTCCTCCATGCAAGGACTCTCCTGCCACATGCCTGGGCTCAGCAGCTATCCTTAAATGTGGAGGAAGATTCCATACCCCTTTATTCCTGTATACTTCATGACTCTAAAGTCAGAACCATGCAACTGAAGCTACCAAGTTCTGTTGACTGTTTGGACTGGAACCCTGTCCTCTGCTTGGATTACATTTGGATAAGACTTCTTTGTTGTTGCTCGTTAGGAACAAGTAATTCCTTAGGCCTTCTATTTTCACAAGTTGTGGGACTAGCTGAGTAGGGTCTTGCTCTGAGGGGATCTTTCCTGTTATTCTATTTCTTCTTATCTCTTTTAGCATAAACCATGGCTCCAACATTAAATTTCCTGGTGCTCTTTTTCTCCTCTGTGTATTTTGTATTTCTTTTTGCCCCACTTGCTCTTTTTCATTATCGGTCTGCATAAGAGTGATCATTAATAACCACATGACACAGTCAATATTGGGCTGTCTTGAACTCTCCTCTGTCAATGAAATTAGTGTAAAACTCTTCAATTAAATCCCAGGCAGATTCATACTTAGTACAAGAGCAAAAATCAGCCACATTCTTTGCCAGACCATCATAAGAATGGTCTAGTGTAGGTGTTACTATTGCTTCCTCTGAAGCCTCTTGAGCTGGGTCTCTATACTCTACATTGCTTTCAGCACTATTGTCTTCCAAGCTACTACTTAGGAGGGCCCATTAGGCCCTACTTACAGTATTCAACTGCTTACCTAGTCCAAAGTCCCACAGTCTTCCATATTCTACTCTAAAACAGCACAACCAGGCCTATCATAGCAGTACCCTACTCCCTGGTACCAAATTTTGTCTTAGTTACTTTTCTATTGCTGTGCCAGCACCATGGCCCAGGCATCTTTAGAATGGCAAGTTTACTGGGACTCATGGTTCCAGAGAGTTAGAGTGCATGACCATCACGACAGAGAATGTAGGCCGGCATGGTGCTGGAACAGTAACTGAGAGCTTACATCCTGAGCCACAATCAGGATGCAAGGAGAGAGAGAGAGAGAGAGAGAGAGAGAGAGAGAGAGAGAGAGAGAGAACACTAACTGGGAATGGAATGGGCTTTTGAAACCTCAAAGCCCTACCCCAGTGACACACCTCCTCCAACAAGGCCACACCTCCTAACTAGAGCACAAGCATTCAAATATATGAGCCTCTGGGGACCATTTTCATTCAAACCACTACACAAAGTCAAAATCAAAACCATCAGTCATTTTTTCTCATTGTGATGACCAAACACACAATAAAAAGTTCAAAAAAAAAAAAAAAAAGAAGGGTTCATTGTGGCTCACAGTTCAAGGGGATACTTTTCTTCATGGAAGGGAAGTGGTGTCTGTAAACAGCTGGTTACATTGTATCCGCAGTCAAGAAGCACAAAGTAAACAGGAAATGAGACTGGGAAATCAGACCTCAAGGCTTGCTTCCTGTAACCACCTTCCTCCCAGAGTTTCTAAACCTTCTGCAGCCTCTGAAACACCAGACAAGAGTTCAAACACATGAGCCTATGGCGCACATTCACATTCATACCACAGCAGTCTCTTCGGGGTAAGTTCTAAGAAGATAGAAATAGAACCAGGTTTGACAAAAAATGGAAGCCTAGAGATTTCCATGGTATCTCAATCCAGTGCACAGTGTGAACAGCCAAGAGGTGTGCTCCCTTGAAAACAAACGGAGTAGGGCCTGACAGTTTGCCATGGCACTTAAGATCAGAGAAGCATTTTCCAGGGAATGGCTTTTAGCATGTTCTTTTCTATATAAAAGAGATTTCTCATTAAACAATTCTCATTATATATGTATGTATGTATGTACGTATGTACGTATGTATGTATGTATGTATAATATACCAAACAATACTTTAAGAAAACATAAAGTAAGAAATTATAACTGTAAATTATTCAGCAGGACCTGGGGCAAAAGAATGTTTGGACTTAAGGCAGATGTACTTTCATTAGAAATGCTGGATATGGATAAAAAGTCTAAGTAGGGAGATGATGCTGTCTTTCACATTAGGTCCTGGTAGCCGCTTAAGGCATCTTACTGTAAAGTATGCACGCCTTCTCTCATATCAAGTCCTCCACATATTCTAGAACACATGAATTTTCAAGTCAAGTTCTGTGAGATAAAGACATTTTATACAATGCATAGCCACTCTTAATCATTGATATAATAATATCACTATTAACTATCATGCTTGTATGTGTTTACATGCGCATATGCATATGATTAAATACCCTCAACCTCCCGGTACTTACGTTACACTTCCTGGATAGTTTTCCAATAACATCTGGAGTAGTGAGGAATGACCCCACCCCTACTGGCAGTTAAGTCCCTCCCTCTCCTTGGGAAGGAGAGAGAATACACTGAGGCCTATCCAACAATCTGCCCGACATTGTAACACTAGACTTTGGGGCCGGTGGGACGTGAACCCTGATGAATGAGGCTCTGGCTTGAGTACATCTGTGTCACTGTGAGACCCCACAGAGACAACATGAAGAAAGAAATGTGTGTTGACTTAGCCTAGAAAGTATCCATCCATCCCAGTGGGGAAAACGGAACAGAGCTGACCTGCTCAGGTCAGGATAAGCAGAAAACAGAAACAGAGAGAGAGAGGCCAGAGCGAGATATAGCCCCAGACCCCTCCTCCAGTGACCTGCTTCCTCCAGCTGGGCCTCATCTCCTCCCTTCACCAACTCCCAATAATGCCACCATAGAATGACTCCATCAGGGGATTAGTCCTAATTGTCCCTAGAAATGTCATCATCAACACACTCAGAGGTGTGCTTTACTAATTTCAGAGGTGTTTCTTAATCCACCTAAGTTGACAAGATGAACCACCTCAGGCTCCAAGCCCATGCTTTTCCATGGAAAAGAACTTAACTTAATTAATTACATCTTTACTTTCATCACCAGTTATCTGCTGAATGAAGTACCTTCTGAATAACAGCACACAGTCTCCCACCACACAGCAGAAACATAACTAGAAACCACTTTCAAATGTCTTGTTAGACCATTTTTGTTTGTGCTTTTTCATCTACCAAATCCAGTTGCGAATGTGCAGGGGACACTGTATATAAAGTGAATATGTTTATAAGGTGAACAAGTTCAAAAAGCCACAACACAATGAGCAACAGTATACTCAAGTTAAGACAAGGAACGTTCCCGGCACCTCCAGCACCCTTTGTAAACCTTGTGACCACAACCTCCTCTTCCCCTTCAGAAGTCACTGTTGTCTTGTGTGCTCCCCACTGCTGTGCTTATTTAGACTTTTAGCACCCAGGTAAGCATCCCTAAACTGAATTTCATTCCCCTTTGAACACACCAATCTCAGGAATAAATCAGGTTCCACAGGAAGGGTCAGTACTGCCACATGTAGAGAACAGTTCCCAGGAGAAGATAAACTGAGCAGAGTTTCTGGGGCATAGCCTGATTTCAGCTTCACCAGAAGTTTACAGGAACCTTTGGGGAAATTAGTCGGCAGGGTGATGGATGAGCATGGAAAAGAGAGCCTATTTTCCTTCGACATCTGGCGAGCTGCGGCATCATCATCTGGAACAGAACAAATGAAGAAACATCTTTTTTTTTTCTGTTTTCAGTGCCAAGCCCACACTGCTCAGCAATAACTCTCAATGCATATATAAGAAAGTAAGCTCTGAGCTGGGAGGGGTAGCCCATATTTGTAATATAGCATTTGGGAGGGTGAGGCAGGAGGACTCCAAGTTTCAAGTAATCCTAGACTACAGATCAACACATTATCTAAAATACAAATAGCAGCAAGCAGCAACCACAAACCCTTCTGTTGAGCAACCTAAGGGACTGTGTCCGACACAGGGAGCAGAGCGGCTTGGAAGGGTCCAACAAGACAAGTGCAGCCTGCGCTGACTCCTGTCTGTCTGAACACAGT
>CABHPQ010172779.1:0-17421 GCA_902168405.1 Peromyscus aztecus | reverse complement strand
GCACAGGAGACAGTTTGGAATTTGAGTTGTCAGGTAGACCAGGTTAGCAAAGACCTTGGTTTTCAGCAGATATCTCAGTCTTACCACATTTTAGAGACACAAATGAAGCTCCAGAACTATGGAATTTGCACTGGGATAAAGAACTTAGATAAACCTGCCCAGATAAAGCACAAAGACAAAGTTCCCTACACTCAGGGACAAAAGCCAACATTATTCTTATGATGAGATCAACAGTGTTTTACAATGTGTTGTGACAATTTATAAAATCATAAGTATATAAACATGGGAATTAATAAAAAGTCATGATACATAGAACAAAGAAAACCAGCAAGTAAAAAGAGACCTACCTAAAAACCAGATGCTATGATTCCTGGACAAATTTGTTTTAAATAACCCTGAGGAATGTGTTAAAATGTAAGGCATGGAAAAGAGCTGGGAGGTTTTAGATAAGATTAAGAGGTCACTTTAAAGAATAAAGGAAAACTACAAAACTGAAAATATAATACATAAACTTAGAAATGTATTATACAGGCCCAGTGGTAGAGTGGACACAACAGAAGAAAATAATGAAGTTGAGTGTTGGTAGAAATTATCCGGCAGCATGGGAAAGAGGAGCCCAGTGATAACTGAGACATTACAAAGTAATAATAATAATAATAATAATAATAATAATAATAATAATAATAGTCTGCACTTAGAGTCCCCACAAGGCAAATAGGCTGAGAATGGCCAGGAGAAATGTTAACCAGAAATATCCCAACACTGATCACAAACCAACTAAACTCCAAGGAGCACTCTGATCCATTGGAGAGACCACTTAATGTAAAATCTTATATAAAAGCCATGACCGTTGTCTTATTCAATGTTTCCATCACATAGACATAAGAAAGAAATAGTCAGAAAATTAGTCAAGGAAAGATGCATGTGTGTTTGTGGCAGATTAAGAGAATGTCCAACTGTATTGGAGAGGTGGCTGAGCAGTCAGGAGTACTTGTTACACTTGCAGGGGACCAAGGTTTGGTTCCCAGCACCCACACAGCAACTTACAACTATCTGTTACTCCAGTTCAGGGGAACCTCAAGGATCCTGTGCTGCTTCTGACTTCCAGGGACTCCTATATCATGTGGTGTACATACATACACTCAGCACATACATGCAAAATAAAACATATAAATATCTTCAGGAAAAAAGACTGTCCAATTCTACCAGTTTATTTTCTTTTTTCCTTCTTTTCTTATTTTGGGGTTGTCATGGAGTTTGGAGCTAGACATGATGTGCTCACACTGTTACACATATGCTCCTATAAAATGCTCTTCAGTCATGGAGTTTGGAGCTAGACATGATGTGCTCACACTGTTACACAGATGCTCCTATAAAATGCTCTTCAGTTCTTCTGTTTCCTTTACCTCATATTTTATGGATGCTTTATATTAGAGAAGATCTATGGCTTTACAGTTGGCCAAAGCTGGCTAGCAATTTTGTGTCTGTGTCTGTCTATCTGTCTGTGAGTGTGTATCCCCCGTCTGTCTATATACTGATAGAGCCCTCTAGAATTCTGGATGTTAGGAACCATGCATACAGTGAGTGCAGCATTTGTTTGTCAAATAAATTTGTAGAATATTTCTGTAATTCAGCCCTCAGAAAATATTTTATTTGGCTCCTTCATTTAACCACCATGAGAAATATGCCAGTTCAGTGTTTTTAACATAATTGATCTTTAAACATCCCAATTCTGGATATTTCAGAAATTACACAAAATTTACCAGGGATGCTAATACATGGTCAATTCCAATTCATTGGTTTTGAAAATGGTCGAATCTTAAGATTCTTCTCTGGTTACCTCTTAAGTTGTTATACAAAATAGGAAATATTTTGGGAAGGTCAGTATCAGAGTTTTGTCTAGCAAGAAAAGAAAAGCTGCAAAGAAAAACAGTATTTCCTAATCAATCAAGCAAGGCTCAGATGAACTCAGAGAAACAGAAGCCGCCAGCACAGCGATGGCATGGCTCTGCACCAGGTCCTCTGTGTGTTTATTATAGCTTTCACTTTAGTGTTTTTATGGAACTCCTGAGTGTGTAAACAAGTGTGTCTCTGATTCTTGTGCCTTTTCTTGGGCTTCTGTTGGTCTTGTCCAACTTTGATGTGATGGTTTTTGTTTTACCTTATTTTATTTTGTTATGATTTGTTTTTCTCTCTTAGAAGGCTGTTCTTTTCTCATGAGAAAAGGATAGAAAGGGAATGGATCCAGATGGGAGTTTGGGAGGAATTGGGAGGAGGTGGAAGAGGAGAAATGGTAATCAAGATAGATTGTATGAGAAAAGAATCCATTTTCAGTAAAAGGGGGAAAAATGTCTCTTTACTCTGACCAAAAAAAAAAAAAAAAAAAAAAGTTGGTATAAGATAAACTATTGTCTTATAGAAAGATGTACAAATAATGTCACGTGCTATGTAAAATAGAAAATATAAGATTTCTGTTTCATCAATTCCACAGATTATTGTAACAAAAGACAAAACATTTTCATTCATCTAGGGTACACTGGGTGACCCCTACTAGAAGGAAAACAGAACCCCTGCTTCTAGCTTCCAGCTCCGTGGAAGGAAGTAAAGATGCCGGATATACCAGCTTCCTGCCGATTCTGTCTGATCCAGAGACATTATGTACCCCTTGTTTTGAGTAAACAGCTACCAGCAATCCATTTTACAATTCTCACTCAATTTTCATTAAAAAAAAAAAAAGCAGAAATCTGGAAGTTAAGCAAGCTATTGTTATCTAACAACTATGCCAATGTCTGTGGTTGACTCCGTGTTATAAAATAAAGGAATAGACTATCATAGCCAGTGTTACAGAGTCTATCAGAATGACCTGTATGTGTTGGCCTCATCCATTCTTCACCTTGTATATATTAAGCAATAAAGATGACTCCAGAAGTCAGCCTATTCTAACACCTTTATGTTGTTCATTGATGTTAAAGCAGAATTTGATTTAAAACAGAAAATAGATGTGAGACATGGTGGTGTACAATGTTAATCCCAACACTGGGGAGGCAGAGGAAGAAGAGGCAGAAGGTGGCAGATCTCTGTGTCCAAAGCCAGTCTGGTCTATATAGCAAGTTCCAGGCCAGCCAAGGCTACATAGTAAGACCGTATCTCAAAAAATAACAAAAACAAAAAACCTACATAAAATAGAACAGGAAGAGGGTTTCTTTCTGTTAAATCTCTCAAGTGCCCGTGCAGCTTCATCTAAAGTCAGGAGCAATCTCAGGCAGCCAACCATATCCTTTGTTTATCAATTTAGCAATGTCTACTAAGCCAGACATTGTCCTGGGGCTGTAAAGGTAAAAGATACTGTGGCTCGGTGGTAAAGACTTGCCTAACGTGTACAAAATCTTGTGTTTGATTACAAAAACTACAGAAAATAAAAGAAAAAGAACATGGCCTTTTAATACAAAGAGAATATTCTCTATGAAAACTGTAATGCTGGGAACTGCCATCACCATTGTCTCTCACAAACATATGCACCCATATGCACTCATACACATGTACATATGTGCACACATACACACCTATACACATACATATACACACAACCATATACATACATATTCATATTTAATGTACATGATAATTATTGTAATTTTTTGTTTTATGTGATCTGCCAGCGTGATTCTTAAATTTAAAATGCCAATAGATAATTTTAAAAGATATTAGCTGATAGGGCAGAAGAAACATTTCACAAAGAGAGTAAAATCATGATTATTAGAAACCATGCAAGGAAAAGAAGAAAAGACAGTTCTTAGGTGCCTAAGAATATACAAAATCAGAGTTCCAATAAGGATAGAAAGAACAAGAAATGAGAAGCAATTTCCCTAAGGCGGAGAGTTACTCAAGCTGACAGATGTAGAGTGACAAACTTCTCACACCAGAAAGACCTGAGCACACAGTCCTGAAAGCCCTTTTGGACCAGGGTCACATGGAAATCACTCACGCAAAGGGCAGAGAACTCGATCTCTTAAACTTCATCTTCTTGTAGCCTTCTTCTGGAAGTCATGTATTATTTCAGAAATTTACAACAAATTTAGAATGCTAACCCAATAAAAGAAAGTTTGGAAATGTTTTTAGCAAAAAAAGTGCTATCATAGCTGTGAAACTCTTCAGCTGGAGACTAAACTTATTATTTCCTCTTCTATAACAGCATTTAAGGAGAAACGAAGACTCTGAAGTGGATGATAAACCTTGAAAAAGTCCCTGTGGCCAGTGTGCACCCCCCTCACCCTCTGCCCTGTGCCCTGCTGGGTGACTCTGGCTCTGGCTCTCTTGCCCACAGTGGTCAGCACTGAGAAGAGAGCCATTCCCTACCCAGATCATTCCTTTCCCAAGTATATGCAATGACTTCACACAAGGCACACACCAGTCCAGGGCAGTGGGAGAGAACACCATTCACAATGAGTTCTGTTGCCCTACTTGACTCTTCCACATAAGAAGGCAAAATGAAATTCCTAATTCCTTTTAAGGTTTAAATCTTAGAAGAAAAATACAAAGATTTTCTATGTAAATTTGGGGGAAACTATGGAATAAAAATTAAGAAACGTAAAAGTCCACAAAGAACTATATAGAATTAAGTGCACAAATACTAAATTTTTAGGATTAAGGTATTATAATTGATGAAAGAAGATAGAAAGAAAAGGAGTCAAGTTAGTTACAAATCTAAAGGCCAAAGGGGGCTGATACAAGAGGATTCTTAAGAACTGCTGTTCTAGGACAAACTACTGTGGGAGCAGGCAAAGAGTATGTTCATGAGAGCCACAGAGAAAACCTAAGAAGAGGCACCTAACAATTTGTCACAGAATCTGCTTACTAACTAAATGCACACACATCCTACAGCAAAGCTATTTAACTCTTGGTAGCCTTCTCTATGTAAATAAAACCAGTAGTGTGTCTAATAGGAAGCCAGGGTGTGGGTGGATACCAAGAGCAAACAATGGAGACAGCATGGCTGTTTAATGGGGAATGGCTGAAGACATGTGACTGGGCATCAGGGTACTGAGTGAGGTGAGAAGACACGCCACACATTCTCTCTCATGTGCATATTTTAGCTTTGAGACTTTATACATGTATATTTAAGTGGGAAACTAGAAAGGAGCCCATGGGATCAGTTGGCTCTAAGGGAGAAGGCTCATAAAGTTAGTGGAACTCTTGATATGAAAATGAAAGGGGGGATACTGAAGGTGGAGGGGTTTAAGTGGATATAGGGGGTAGGGGGTGGAGGAGCTAAATAAAGCCCTTTTCTAAAACTGTACTACATCTGTGCTATGACATTTTAGTTCTTTTAAAAGCAATCTAATTAGATCCCTCTCTGTTGACTGGAAGAATATTCACAATGTATTATTTAGTGAAAAACATCCATTCTGATGCTTTATGATGTAGTTGTTACCAACAAAGAAGTCTGTTCAAGAACTGGGTGCGTGACTCTGAGAGGCGAGTGAAGACATGTCAACTGTGAACACTGGGCTGCTGCACAAGAACACAGAGAGCTATGGGGCTCTACAGCTGCCCTCAGCCACTGCAGACAGCCTTCGCCACTCTGACCCCATCCTCTCACCTGTCTCACACTCCTCCCCAAGCTTTGCTGAGGGACTCCTCCTCATCACATCACTGGTCCTTACAGAAGCTGTCAATTCACCTGTTACTTGGGTTGTGCTGGCTACACATGAGGATCCTTGCAAGACACTTTCACATTTGGTCTTCGTTGACTTATTTTTTTTAAATTTTATTTTATTTTACAATACCATTCAGTTCTATATATCAGCCACGGGTTCCCTTGTTCTTCCCCCTCCCGCTCCCCTCCCTTTCCCTCCAGCCCACCCCCCATTCCCACCTCCTCCAGGGCAAAGCCTCCCCCGAGGACTGAGATCAACCTGGTAGACTCAGTCCAGGCAGGGCCAGTCCCCTCCTCCCAGGCCAAGCCAAGTGACCCTGCATAAGCTCCAGGTTTCAAACAGCCAGCTCATGCAATGAGCACAGGACCCAGTCCCACTGCCTGGATGCCTCCCAAACAGATCAAGCCAATCAACTGTCTCACCCATTCGGAGGGCCTGATCCAGTTGGGGGCCCCTCAGTCATTGGTTCATAGTTCATGTGTTTCCATTCCTTTGGTTATTTGTCCCTGTACTTTATCCAACCTTGGACTCAACAATTCTCGCTCATATAGACCCTCCTCTTTCTCGCTAATTGGACTCCTGGAGCTCCACCCAGGGCCTAGCCGTGGATCTCTGCTTCCAGATCCCTCAGTCATTGGTTGGGTTTCTACCACGACAATTAGGGTGTTTGGCCATCCTATCACCAGGGTTGGTCAGTTCGGGCTGTCTCTCGACCATTGCCAGCAGTTTATTGTGGGAGTATCTTTGTGGATTTCTGTGGGCCTCTCTAGCACTTTGCTTCTTCCTATTCTCATGTGGTCTTCATTTATCATGGTCTCCTATTCCTTGTTCTCCCTCTCTGTTGTTGATCCAGCTGGGGTCTCCCACTCCCCCAAGCTCTCTTTCCCTCGACCCTCACCCTTCATTTCCCCCACTTATGTCCAGGCTGTATATGAAGATCTCATCCATTTCTCCGTCATTGGGCAATCCCTGTGTCTTTCTTGGGGTCCTGTTTTCCTGGTAGCCTCCCTGGTGATGTTAGTAGCAGTCCAGTCGTCCTTGCTCCACATCTAGTATCCTCCTATGAGTGAGTACATACCATGTTTGTCTTTCTGAGTCTGGGTTACCTCACTCAGGATGATTTCTTCTAGATCCATCCATTTGTGTGCAAACCTCATGATGTCATTGTTTTTCTGCTGAGTAGTACTCCATTGTATATATGTACCACATTTTATTTATCCATTCTTCAGTTGAAGGGCATCTAGGTTGTTTCCAGGTTCTGGCTATTACAAATAATGCTGATATGAACATAGCAATTTACAGCAAGCCAACAGCCAACATCAAATTAAATGGAGAGAAACTCAAAGCAATTCCACTAAAATCAGGAACAAGGCAAGGCTGTCTACTCTCCCCATACTTATTCAATATAGTACTTGAAGTTCTAGCCAGAGCAATAAGACAACATAAGGAGATTAAGGGGATACAAATTGGAAAGGAAGAAGTCAAGCTTTCCCTATTTGCAGATGACATGATATACTTGAGTGACCCCAAAGATTCAACCAAGGAACTGATACAGCTTATAAACACCTTCAGCAACATAGCAGGATACAAGATCAACTCAAACAAATCAGTAGCCCTCCTATATATAACTGACAAACAGGCTGAGAAGGAAATCAGAGATACATCACCCTTTACAATAGCCACAAATGACATAAAATACCTTGGGGTAACACTAACCAAGCAAGTGAAGGACCCATATGACAAGAACTTTAAGTCCCTGAAAAAAGAAATTGAAGAATATGTCAGAAAATGGAAAGATCTCCCATGCTCATGGATAGGCAGGGTTCACATAGTAAAAATGGCAATTTTACCAAAAGCAATCTACAGATTCAATGCAATCCTCATCAAAATACCAACACAATTCTTAGTTTTTAAACTCTGTGGATTATTACTATTACGACTTTTTATGTGAAGAAATGTAGGCAACATAAAACTGATCTGGATCCAGGACTTGATCTGGCCTGTGACTCTAAGCCCAATGTTTCGCCTGGATTGGAGTTGGATTACTACTAACGAACATAGTAGATCTAGAAGAAAAGCTGCTATCAGTAGATCCATGGTATCTTGTGTGGAGGACACTTTAAAGATGGAGCCTGTTAAAGGCTCCTGAAGAGAAAGGCAGTGGAAGGTGAAATATAGACCAAGTTCAGGAGAGAAAATAAGAATGGGGATGACTTTTAGGTGGAAGTGTGGGATACGCAGTTACATGATACATCTTGAGGTGCTGCTGATAGGAGAAACAGTGAAGGAAAGAAGTCACTCTTGAAGAAAACAGGATACAGTTGCAGATCTGGCCAGGGCTGGAGAATTCTAATGAAGGAAAACATCCCTGACAGCGGTCACTCTTGCAGGACAATGAAGCAGAATGACAGGCTGTATGCAGTGATTAGAGTGTGTGTTCTTGTTGGTTTCTACCAGAGTCATTTCAGTAGACTGACAGGAATAAGGGCCTAGTTTCAGCAAATGGAAGGGCCAGTGGGTGGGGAAAGAGCGTCAACCACAGATTTAGATGATTTTCAGCAGGGAGAGGATTGTTAGGGCAGAGAGCAACTTACAGAAAAAAACAGTGGCTCTGTATGCACCGCTGTGTCTCCTGTGGGGAAGTGGAAGCATATTTGTGAACTAAAGATGGAGATGGAAGGTGAGTGAGCATTATATCAGGACCAGAGCAGGTGGATTGGTTTTTATGCCCCCAAAACATATAGGAAAAGTGGGGGAGGGGGTAGATGGTTTGTCCGGAAGGAGTTTCACTAAGGGATTGCCTTCTGGCTAATGAACACTGTCAACAATGCCTAAAGCTTCTTTAATAAGAATAGTTTTTCCAGCCGGGCGGTGGTGGCGCACACCTTTAATCCCAGCACTCGGGAGGCAGAGCCAGGCGGATCTCTGTGAGTTCGAGGCCAGCCTGGGCTACCAAGTGAATTCCAGGAAAGGCACAAAGCTACACAGAGAAACCCTGTCTCGAAAAACCAAAAAAAAAGTTTTTCCAGAAAACATATTTTGAGTCTTAAATTAAAATATATTTTTGTTAGCAAATTAGAACGAGAGGAGTAGTTCAACAGGAATTTCAGGAAAAATAAGAGGAAGATCTATGGATGGGAGCCAAGAACTTGCAAACACAAAGCTAACAATTATGTTGACATTTATTATGATTTCAATCCAATTTTTAATTTTTTCCACTCCTTGGAGTTTACAGCCTAATTGTTAGCTTTCCCAACTGTAAAACTCTGAGCATGTCAGGCCCTGTGCAGCTCACAGAACAGTGGCGGTTTTCTACCTGCCTCCAGAGGAAGACGCAAGCATTAATTGTTCGGTGTGTGAGCAAGGACATCGATGGATCCAGAAGGAGCAGAGGGAGATACACAGAGCAGTGCTGCTTCTCAGAATGTATCAGTGGCTTCAGTTTTTTTTTCCAACTGAATCCTCTTATTCCTTTGTATTTCTCTACTTCACTGCAAGTATTTTCATCCATTTGTCTCTGTGCTTTACAAAGATAGGGGATGGCCTTGTCAAACGTCTCTCAGTAACTTAATTTTCCAATTTCAGTGCAGATTACCATGCACCACAAAGAGGTGGTTGGAGATTCAGCAATTCAATCTTGTTGACAAAAGCAATGTTTTTTATGAGAGCCCCAGAGCCATTAACTAATAATAATCCATTTCTTTCCACAGGGTGCCAGAAATGCAAAGGAGATTTATAGACCAACTGTGAGTCGTATTTCCAGAATATATTCCCAACTGTTAAAAGGGCAAAAAAATTTATTTAAATTAGAATGCTTTGGAGAATTCAACTTAAGAGAAAGCTAGAAACAGAAAGTGTCATTTGAATTACATGAGTTTATCAAAGTTGTGGCATATCCTCATTTGTATCAACAATTAATATTGACAAATGGCCTTGAACCCTTGGTTTTGCATTTGTACTATGTTTAGAAAAGATATAAAGGGAAATGCTAACAAATATCATAATTTCTCAAAGCCTTCTTCAGGAATTTCAGAGAGAAACAATGATTTGGAGCAATAATACTGAGCCTGGCTTTCAACTTTCCACTGAAAATATTGTGGGACAGTGGGCCAGGTGTTAAAGCAGTGAATCCTGTGACAGAAGTAATTGACTTATGTTTTCCTCCAAGCAACAATTTTAATCCTAAAAAGAAAGCCAAGAATTAAGAGATAGGTTGTAACATTGCCACTTTGAAGAAATATATATACATATACATATATGTTCTCTCTCTTAAAGCATGGGGGTCCAAGATAGAGCCATTAAGGAGCAATAAAAGATTACAGCAGCCATGGGAATTAGGTGGAGCATCTTCTCCAAACAGTACCATGGCCTTTTAAATGTTCACAGTATCACAAATATAGGGAGGAGGTGGCAACTCTGAGACCTGGATAACCACCAAAGCTGGTTCCTAGCCAGTATCATGGGGTCATAAATATTTCTCAGACACTGCAAGGAATATTATCTTCTAGACAATCTGTGAAGTTGTTTAACTTTGGACTTTAAAATAATGCCAAAAAAGAATTAACTGAGATAAAATGAAGTGTGATAGTCTAAATACGATTATAAATTCAGAGTATCATTTGTTGCTGTTGGGTGTGTTTTTCAGAGTTATCCAGCTCCTCATCCCTTTCCCTTCTCTCATTCCTGGAGACTAAAAAAGCACAAAGTTACAGCTGTGGTCAGTTCCTTGAGCAAGCTCGGGTCCTGGTCCTGCAGCTACATTCCTCCCTTGCTCTTAATTCCAGGTCTACCTTGTTTAAAACTCCAAGTTGTCATCCAGCAAGCCCTGAACAGCTGGACTGTGCCAAGCATCATGCTGTCCTCTGAACTGTATTACATTGTGGATCCCTGAGCTACAAAACTATTCATGCTGGACTCAGCGATTCTTTCTGTGTCAGTATTCAAATAGAGGTGGGACAACTCTTGGTCTCTCTGCAGATGTTCTACACTGAGGAATTTGTTATTTCAGTGATGTCCTGCGTAGAAGACAGCAGGAGCCGCTGTTAGCTTTGTTCTTGTTCCTCTTATTAAGCTTGTCTCTCTGAGCTCCATCTTGTAGTTACCCCATGTTCTAACCTACTCCCTTTGATCCTTCTTTCTTCTCCCCCTTCCTCTGTCACTGAACTCCAAACCTTCACACCAGCCTGTACAGACACAATTCTTTCAGATGGGCCCTTCACCCTTCTTCAGGGAAGATCAGAGCCTTGAGGCTACAGCTAAACCAAGTGTCACTCAAATGATGGAGCTATTCTTTCCCAACTGTTATAGATGGACTGTGTCTCACAGCTTTAAGATGCCAGAGCGATGACATTTCATCTTGCGATGGCAACCAGCTCAAACTTTCACCTTAAAACAAAAACTTTTATAATGGCCTGGAGCCCACAGCATTAAATTGAAAACGAAGAAGAGCCAAGGATGATAAAGTCGGCAATTTTCACAGATAAAATGGATTGCCATGAAGCTGTGCCAAATGTCTATTCAATGTGTGTTACAAATTAGAAAGGAGCCTCTTGCCATAAACTCACACTGAGTAGGTTGGAATAATGAAAAATAAGGAAAGGAACATTTGACTAGAAATAAATGTTCAATCTGGAGTAGCTTGCTTTTAATTTTTTTATTTATTTTTTGTCTTTTGAAAAACAACAATAAAAACAAAAAAAGCAAGGAGAGGTATCTGGGAGAGTTTGGAGGGAGGGAAGGGGAGGAGAAATGATGTAATCATGTTGTACTCTCAAAAAATAAAAGAAATAATAAAAAATATGTTTAAAATAGTTCATAAAGCCTTAATAACCTGACATGAATGCACCACTATCTCTAATGGACAATATATGGTTCAAACATGGTCTTATTTATTCCTTTGTTCAGAGGACATTTGTTGAGAATGTCATGATAAACATACTGGGCTCTGCATCTGGCTGAGTTTCTCTTTCAAAATTTTATACACAGGAAAGCACGGAATGTTGGGGATATCACTAGTGGGCACTCAGTCCAGCCTTGAGACTCTATTTGGTGTTTACTAATAGAAATAACATGTAAATTAAATCATGAAAAAGGAGAAGAAAATAAAGCCTGTTCTTCCAGACTCTGCTGCTTTGCAGGGGTTTCCCACATATTTAACATGAAGATGGAAGAGGAAAATAATATAGCTACCTCCCAATATTTTCTGCCTGGTTAGACCAACACATTTACCACAAAAATAAGTTAGGAGCAAAGACAACCTTTGGGGCAAATTATACTTACTATTAGAGAAACGTCTTTCTCTTATACACACACACACACACACACACACACACACACACACACACACACACGAGCAAGAATACACAGAGGTACATGTACATTACTAGTGGTCAAATACCCAGAAATTTATAGAAATAACCTAGAGAGGAGGAATTGAAAATTCCAATTAAACACTGAGCTTTGTGGAAGAATTCTGTAAATGGGTGTTTAATCTCACAAATACAGACTGTGATGGTTTAATTCTATGTGTCAACTTGACTTCATGCCCAAATATCTGGTTAAACATTATTCCGGGTGTTTTGTGAGGGTGTTTTTGGATGACGTTAACATTTGAATTAGTAAGCTGAGGAAAGCAGATTGTCTTCCTGGTGTGGATGGCTCTCACCCAATCTGTTGACAGGCTGAGTGGAACAGAAAGCTCCATAGGGGAACTTTGACTGCTTTGCTGGCTCTCCTGTGACCCTGCCTCGCTGGCTCTCCTGCTTTCAGGCATGGACTTAGGCAGGGACCTACTACAGTAGCTCTCCTGGTTCTCAGGACTACAGATTTGCCCTGGAACCCTCCATCAATTGCCCTGGTCTCCATCTCATCAAATGCATATACTGGGACTTTTTGTAAAACCTGTGAACCCGTTCCTCACAGCCCCATCTCCTTCCTAGTACTTACCCTCAGACACACACTCACACTGAATGTTCTGTTTCTCTAGAGACTGGAACCTAGAGAACTCTAGAGAAGTAGAATGTTAAGTGTAAGTGTTCTTCATGGTTTGAGGGCTTTCTGGAATAGGCTCTCTTGTTCAAGTAAATTTGAAGATTTTAGTAACTGTTTCCAATAATAGGATACTAATCATCCATGACAATGGAAATACATGAATAACTTTACTATCTATTCCTAAACAAGAAGCAAGGTCAAATATGGTTGTTTGGAGACATTTTAGCATGCTCAGAAGACTGGTAAGGTTATCAGTTCTCTTGATGTCATGGGACATTGCAGATAATTCCTCTTTGAAGAAAATTTTGGCCTGCTACTTGACCCAGTCAAGATGAAGTTACCGTGTGTTCTGAGGTACCTACCACTTACTGGTTATTGCCTGAGCCACAAAGTCATAAAACTAAGCAATACTCCACCAGATAGAAGTGGACTTCACTTGATGGGGCCAGAAAAAACCCCAAAAGCATGCCTAAGTTGTGTGGAGAAGTAGCCCAAATCCCCCATGTACCCTACTCCTGTTCACTGTCTTCTCTCTCCTAGCATAGACCTATAGTCTCCTGGATGGTACCCTATAGGCCACAGATAATGCAGGCACACATGAAAGTAGACAGTTTCAGCACTCCATTCCCTTTCTATTACATCTCCAGAGGACAACTGTGAAGAGACAGAGACCTTTAAGCAGTGCGCATGATTGTTCACTTTGCTTGTAGATAGAAATGTCATGAAATGAAGTGGAAGTACAAGATGCTGCCTCCCACAGACGTGCCTTACATACAAACCAAAACAAGTCATCTCTCTCCACAAATCTGCTGTTCCTGTTAAGTTCCCATCATTATGCATCATTAATAGGTTACAATCAGGCATAGTTCTGTCTCCTTCAAATAAAGCAGAATGTTATTGTAAGCTAGCTGGTATTTTTTAAAAAGCCCAAATTTCAATGGCTTTAATCAATGAGTATTTCTCACATCAATGCCCAGGAAAGGTCACTGTGGCAGGAGGGATTGTGGAGGGTCTTCATTTGTCACTGTCATTTAAGGACATAAATTTCTTCCAAAAGTTGAAGGGATACGAGAAGAAATAAGGAGTTGCAAGGATGTTTTTATACAACAGGCTGGGAGGATGGCCACACTTATAGGCAATCTACTCATTCTATCTACAGTTCATATCTGGAAATCTGTCTTATAACTTCATCCAACTGAAGAGAAGATGGAATATGTAGTTCCAAGGGAAGGCAGAGGGGGAAGAGGGAGGAGAGTAGAAGAAAGAAGAATGGGAGAAGTGAGGAGGGGAGAGGAAGAGATGGCTGATTTAAGAATCTAGACAATACCAAAAACCAAGGTGAGCTCTGCATGTAGCTCAAACTCTACTGCAGGAAAAGAAGATAGGAAGACAAAGACATGACATCATAGCAGCTTGTGATTAACATTGTGAGTATACGCTGGAGAGAACCTGGAAGTGTTACAGTCATTCTAAGAACCACCCCCTACACACACACACACACACACACACACACACACACACACACACACACACTCACGGCGTGTGCATTTTGACATCTCGTGGAGTTGATTAAGAGGTAGCACTCTCCTCTTAGTAGCGCTCAAAACAATTACCTGTCACTAATTTTCTTAGTGTTCTCATGCTGTTGTCATAAAGTACACACTTGATGACTTATAAAGGAATGCACTTTACTCCTCAAGGGTTCTAGAGGCTGGCGAGTCCAAGACCAAGACAACAGAAAGTTCTAGAGAGGCTCTACTCCCCGGCTCACTGTAACTTACACGTTAGACATGGGGACAGCCTCTGAATCCCTCTTACTCCACTGATGAGGGGGTCACATCTTGTCTTTATCACTCACCAACAGTGTAATTGCTCTTCGGAATTAAGATCTGAATCAACAGATCTGAGGGGACCAAAGCTCTCAAACCATGTCACACACAAGACATTAGGATACTTCATATGGGAGCTAAGGCGACGACTTGGCAAGAAGGAGCAGCTGCTAGTCCTTCAGAGGACAAGGATTCTGTATCTAACACTGACATGGCGGCTCACAGCTGCCTGTAATTCCACTTCCAGGGGTCAGACGACCTTTTCTGGATTCTTTAGGCACCAGACAAAACACCACATTTATTTAAAAATAAAATACAAATAATTTAAAAAATGTGTTGTATTAGGTAGGTTTTCTACTGCTGTGATAAAACAACAAAGAGCAAAAGCAACTTGGGGGAGGAAATGATTTATTTCACCTTACACTTCCACATCACAGTCCATCACTGAAGGAAGCCAGGGCAGGAACTCAAGGCAGAGATCTAGAGGCAGGGACTGATAGGGAGGCTATGGAAGAATGCCACTTACCGGCTTGTACTTCGTGGCTTGCTCCACCCAATATCTTATACCACCCAGGACCAACAGCCCCCAGGTGACACTGCCCTCCCCCATCAATCATCAATCAAGAAAATGCCCACAAGCTTACCCAAGGGTCACTCTTGTGGAGGTATTTTCTCACTGTGGTTCAACTTGTGTCAAGTTGACAAACAGCTAACACACAGAGAGCAGTCACAGGAAGTCTTTCTCTAGTGGCTTCATCGGAGACGTGGATGCAGAGAGGAATGCATGGGACATCAGAGGGAGGTGCAGAAAGCCTTGTGTAGATGAAGGAGGGAGAGCAAAGGCCACAGAAGAAAAACACTTGGATCCAGAGAGCCAGCACAAGTGGCCTGGTACAGATGTGTCCTGGCCACGCAAGCAGGTAGGGATGATAGAAGGTGGGGTAGAGGACGGACACAGGTGAGCTGTGAAGCATCCAGGTGATCCATGGCCTTCCACAAATTGCTCCACTTGACTGAACCTCCACTTCCCAAACTGTGAAATAAAGATAAAAACACCTGTCCCATAGGCATATGTGAAAATGAGGCAGGAAAAGTCATAAAAGAAACAGTAGCAGATAGGACACACATGTCTCTCCTCCTTCCCCTACATGGGTACTAATCCAGAATCCCTTTAACAAGATAGTGGCAATTGCCTATTTCTCTAAAATAGTTTAAAACTTCAGCTTGTAAGCTTTGATGTAAATCTCCATCTATTCAAGCATACTGCTTTCTATTGTTAACAAAAGCTGTACATACTACTGTCTGGATATCTTTCTTAAAATAAGTTGTCAAAGGAAGACTCTTTGTGCACAACTGGATAGAGTCCAACTTATCAACAACAAAAGAAACACTCATTTTTTACTTTTCTATGTGTATATGTATGTGTAAACTCGACGGAAGAGGCATAAGAATGGAGATATGGCTAAACCTTGAGAGGCTCTCCCATGTCTGCAGAAATTGTAGTCCTCTCAGATTTTCTGTGGTGTCCCACCTTCCTCGTCAGCTGTTGATTTTAATCATGACAAAGAAAAGTTGGTGTTAAAAATCCAATGTTTTAGCCAATTGGACTACTGACCCAGAGACTGGGATGTGGGGCTGAGGATAAGCACATCTAAGTACGCCTGTTCTGCTCCATGAGATATTCAGGTATTATCAAGTACTAGGTCACATTTCAGTCTTTTGTTTCACATGTTTTGTTGTTTGTTCTTTGACAATTACACACATGTATATAATGCATGCTGATTACTCTCTAGCCCCTCATCCTTTCTTATCAGCAGGTATACAGCTGAGGCAAATAGTTTCCTTGCTCCCTGAATATACCAGTGGTGAACAGTTTGGCATTAAGGGGAAGGCCCGCTCCATCCACATCTGTTGATAGACCTATTCTCTCCTGCAGAAACTGGTGCAGGTATCTGCAGCTGCTCTGAGTTTGTGATTGCAATGGTTGCATCATGCCCAGAAGGCCCGTCACTACTGTCTCCCAATCTTCTGCACTTGCAATCTTTGTTTGCTTTTCTGCAGTGTCCCTTGAGCCTCAGAAGGAACAGTATAAATGTCTTCTTTGGAGCTGAGCACTCACCCATCACTTATTCTCAGCACCTTGTGCAGCCAAGTGTCTCTACATTCATCGCTGCTCACTGGAAAGAAATGGTTCTCTGATTAAGGCTAAAAATAGAATTTGTCTATGGGTATAAACATAAATATTTAGAAGGCAGCTTGACAAAATGTCAATTGAGGTAAACGACAGTATTCAGTGTCACCTGTAGGGCCTATGTAGTGGCACATACTAGTAGGATATGTTGAACAGTTGGAAGTAGGAGGATTACGCTTCAGTTTTCCTTTGTCCATTTTCAGGGCCATGGTCTTTTTCCTGGCTCATCTGGTTTGAAGGAGGTCTCATGTTCCAAAGACTTCTTATATTCAAGACTGGGTCTCCAGCTGGTGAGGCAATTGAGAGATGACTGGACCAAGATGGTGGTAAAGACATCAATGGATGAACTATTGAATTAGCTAATAGCTGAGCTGATTATTAAGGGATTAAGACTGATTCAGAGAGTAGTCCACTGAGAGAATGCTTCTGAAGGGTATATTGTGTCTCCAGACCTTTCTGCTCTCTTTGTTTCCTATGCAGTATGAGGTGAACCATTTTGTCTTGCCCCAGACTCCCCACTGTGACACTCTGCCTCTGTATTCAGGCTTAGAAGCAATATAAACAAATATTGTTGGCCTGGGGAGCTCTGAATTGATGAACTCAAAAAATGATCACTCCTTTAAACTGTTTGTCTCAGGCATTTTGTCATAGCTATGGAAAACTAACACATGCAAAGCTGTACAAAAGCAGTAACTCTGAACTATACAACTTACTTCTTTCAAACTCAGCTCTATACCTAGCTAGAGGGGTCTCT
>CABHPQ010172778.1:25876-45628 GCA_902168405.1 Peromyscus aztecus | reverse complement strand
TGTGTGTGTGTGTGTGTGTGTGTGTGTGTGTGTGTGTGTTTTATTTAAAAATTTTAGGGACTTTTAGACTTTTTTACTTATGTCTGAGAAAATGAAATGTGGTTAGTGGCTTTCTGTGAGCACTAACGATGTTTAAACATTGCTTGAAGTCTTTGCAGTGAGAATTTAATCATAATGTCAGAGTGACCGGCATTTGTTGTATCATTAAAAACTCAAAAATGCTGACTTAGGTTATCTGCTCTTACCATGTGGAAAGGGAAATTGACCCTTAGGAATTAGTGACTTTCCTCAAACTTCCTTAACTGGTGGGTAGTGGGGCCCAGGACTTCAGCCTCTGTCTGTCTGATTCCCATGCAAACCCTCCTAGGTACGGGAATGGCCTCAAGATTACTAATGGGGGGCTGGAGAGATGGCTCAGAGGTTAAGAACACTGGCTGTTCTTCCAGAGGTCCTGAGTTCAATTCCCAGCAACCACTTGGTGGCTCACAACCATCTGTAATGAGATCTGGCTCTCTCTTCTGGTCTGCAGGGATACATGCAAACAGAACACTGTATACATAATAAATAAATAAATCTTTAAAAAAAAGAAAGATTACTAATGGAAACATGGTTTCATTCCTTCAGTGGGCTAGGTGGGAGACTGCAGACTAGGGATTTAACATTGTAACCTCTGTTCACCCCAAATGCAGATTGCCCTGGCAAGCTCTTTGAAGCCTGTTACAACTTCCCCATTGCTCTTCATGGCCTGGGGTGGACGCAAGATGTCTTGAGTGACGATGGCAGTCACATCCACTATGGATGGCTTTGTTTAAGCACTGCACAGTATACGCTCATAGACTGTGTTGTCATGAGTATTAACCCAGTGACTGTGCCCACCGACTCCTGTGTCCCTACAGCTTCCCCCACTCCATGCCCCCCCCCCCCCACAATGCAGAACCTTGGGCTTTCAGGTGCTGTCCAGAGCTCACTCCTCCTCCTCCCTTTTGTAGGTTGGACGAGACAAATATGAGCCTGCAGCTGTATCAGAGCATGTCGACAAAAAGGGCAAAAAGGCCAAGAAGGAAAGGGACATGGATGAACTGAAGAAGGAAGTTTCTATGGTAAGTGCTGGAAGGAAAATTGCGTTTATGAGTTCTCTTAATTAACTGTCCCAAGCCGGGCAGTGGTGGCTCACACCTTTAATCCCAGCCCTTGGGAGACAGAGACAGGCAGATCTCAGTGAGTTCGAGGCCAGCCTGATCTACAAAGCAAGTCCCAGGACAGCCAGGACTGTTGCACAGAGGAAAAATAATAATAATAATAATAATAATAACAATTGCATCTTACACCTGTGGGTGTATGTTTCTGCACCCTGCCCATCATCCATCAGAGAACTGGCATAAAAATAATTACAGCATCTGTTTTGCAGCAGTTTTCTTTCCACAGCCATAGAGTTTGATGCTGCTCTTCATTCTAAAAGCTATTAAAGGGTTCAACAGGTTTTTCATCCACTCTCCATCAGCTATGGAAGTATGGTTGGTACCACAGCCTTTGCTTTTCTCTGAAGGATGCTGAGTGCTGGAGACCTGCAGCCTCGGTAGGCTAAGGAGGCTTTTATGACTTAACCTATCTAGAGCCAATCTGGACAGATGAGGTCTTCGTCTAGACTTCTAGGAGTTGTTGACTTTCTCTGATCTGATGTGGCAGGTGATGGTGGACCTCTGCCACCCAGCCTTGACTGTCCCCGAGGAAGCCGTTAGATGGATGCTTAGTCTATGCAGTTGTGGGAAGAAAGTTTCTTTGATGAGCTTGATAGGGATGGACGGTATGGGTGTTTTTTTTCCCTGTTGGTGTTGGGGTGTGTACATACTTTTCTTTTGTTTTCTTTCAGGACGACCATAAACTCAGCCTTGATGAACTCCATCGTAAATACGGAACAGACTTGAGCCGAGTATGTACTCATTCAGAGCCTGCCGTTCCGAATTGTAGTATTTCCCGCTGTGTTCTGTTCCATCTCTCGGGCCTGCCCTTGGAGGCTGTAGAGTAGCGCACTGACAGCCACCATTGGCCGAGTGACATGCACAGAACGTGGGCTTTATGCTGACACCTCACTTCCCCGAAGCCTCACGGGAGGAGTGGACATTCATGTCCCTGTTTTCTAGGACTACAAACCAGTGCATTATCGTGAGCACCCGGTTTGGAAGGTGGCTCCAAAGCCAGGCCCTTCCCTTTTTGTCTGTTTGCCTGGTTCATGGTGGTGTGTCAGGACTTTGGTGGTCACCCTCTTGTATGTTTACAGCATGTGTACGAATTTCAAAAGTACCTTCCCCGCTAAATGTGTTTTGTGTCTTTGTGATCTAAAAGGATTTTGACTACGTTTTCTACCACCACTCGAAGAGCGGTCTGAGAAAAGGTGGTGCTCACTGTTACAGTCACAGTCAGTGGAGTGACTGGAATGGGCGCTGCTGTTTCAGTGGAATAGTCTGAGGCCTTTGGAACACCTGCCCCTGGGCTCAGAGGGACCTCAGCTCCACTCAGACCCTCTTGCCAATGGTGGGGGCCAGGCCGTCTCTTCTCTAAGCGTCTTGCCCATTATTTCTTGTTTTTATTATATTCTTCTGTCAGCGGGCTATCTGGGACTCGAAGTCAGTTAACTCTGGTGCTGTGTGCCCCTGACTTATAAATTGGGTTAGTAGCCTATAAGAAATGGTTGTGAAATAGGCAGGCTAGTTAAAGGGCCCAGCCCAGTGCTTGGGGTGTAGCTAGGCTCAGATGTTAGGTCATTGTTTTATTAACCCAACAGTGAATAGCCCAGCAGGGACTTGGTAGATGAGGATGTGGAGTGATTCCTTGCTTTTTCTCTTAACCGATGCTTTTTTCTTTCCTTACACTTCATAGTTGACGCCAATGTTAAAAATAATGCCAACACCAGGTACATAGAAACAGACACTTTAGACAGAATTGTGTTCTGTCTTTTTTAACCCGATGTTTTGATAGCACAAAAGCAATACTGTTTTCTCCTCTTCATGTGAGTCTCGTGTCTGCCACTTGGACAGGTTCTGAGGCCTGTTAGTGAACACTGTTCAGCTGATAGGTTTCCCAGGAGGTAGCTGAAATATGTGTGTGGGTGAGCCCTTCGCTACCAGGCCAGGGTTTTTATTACCATTGTGAGAATGAAGTTCTGTAGTTACAGCTTGGCTGTTAACTCAGTACGAGCTTGGATTATTCCTGCAGGAAAGTATTCCTGCTCTGTTTGTAGGTTCCCGCCCCCTTCTAGGATCCACGCACAGAAAACTCTCAAAGCTCCTAACTTGCAAAATCAAAGTTAGTTAAAATAGATACCTTCTTAGGGAAAAAAAAAAATCAACCTGATTCAGATTTTCCACAGTTCCTTTTAAAAGGAGTTTTAAATGAGGTCTTAGGGTATTAAAGGTTCCTAAGGGAATGGGTTTTGTTTGTCTGCTGGAATCCCTTGCTTACTTTGGGTGAGCAGGTGGGGGGTTAGGCAGGCTTCACCTGGCTCTGCAGCTGGGAGCCTGTTTCTTTCCTAATCCTACTGTGGACTGGTTGTTATTAGGAGAGCATGATGGCTGGTAAATACTGCTGTGGTCTGTCTGATGTGTGCCTCTCTGCTCCTCAGGGCTTAACACCTGCGAGGGCTGCTGAGATCCTGGCCCGGGATGGCCCCAACGCCCTCACACCCCCTCCCACTACTCCTGAATGGGTCAAATTCTGTCGGCAGCTCTTTGGGGGCTTCTCCATGCTGCTGTGGATTGGAGCCATTCTTTGTTTCTTGGCTTACGGCATCCGAAGTGCTACAGAAGAGGAGCCGCCCAATGATGATGTGAGTTGTGTAGTCCCGGGAGCGCTGTCGCCTGCCTCCAAGACCTGTCTTGTCCTCCCTTTGATACTCAGCCCTTCTTCCACTCTGGGTCCTTCAGAGCTCTGGGTGGCGGCAGCTCTGCTAAGGTCTTGGTCTAGGTTCAGCTGCCACTTGTAGGTGACAGAGCTCGGCTCTTCGCTTAGGTGTATTATACTTGCCTAGAAAAGTTTGTTCTTTAGAGGTTCTTGGAAAGATATCATTGTTTTAATAGAGCAAGAGAAAGAGATTCACCTAGAATATTTGCAAAAGCCTCGAGTTATTTCAGGCACAGACCTGCACGCAGGCACGTTCACAGGCTCCAGAGAGATAAACGTGAAGATGTGAGTTCCCTATTTCTGCAGCCGGGACCTCTCCAGATCTGCTTTTTATTCAGCCTGAAATACCGACTATTCCCACTGCTCCGCTGAAAGTCGTGAGGCCTAACAACAGTCTTGCCCGCTCCCTTCCAGCTGTACCTCGGTGTGGTTCTCTCTGCTGTAGTAATCATAACTGGCTGCTTCTCCTACTATCAAGAAGCTAAAAGTTCCAAGATCATGGAATCCTTCAAAAACATGGTCCCTCAGGTACCTGCTTCTTTTTGTCCTTACTTCCTGAGAGATTGACAGCTCTCGCAACATAAATTAATGTGAAGTTAAGATATTCTGAGTATGAAGTGATGTTGTCTAGGCAGTGTCTAGTGGGAATACTGTTGTAGCTGCAGCGTTTTGTATAATGAACGTTATCTTTGCTGTAGACTCTGGTAACTTGGGATAAGCTCACTTGTAACTTAGTTTTCTTATTTTGAACTTTACCCTTGCCTTGTTGGGATCCATCTAATGGTGTCAACTGTCTCCCTTTCCAAAGCAAGCACTTGTAATTCGAAATGGCGAGAAAATGAGCATCAACGCAGAAGATGTCGTAGTCGGGGACCTGGTGGAGGTGAAAGGTGGAGACCGGATTCCTGCTGATCTCAGAATCATTTCTGCAAATGGCTGCAAGGTAGGTTTGCCAGGAGACCTCTCCTGGCTAGCTCTGCTCAGTAGGCAGGATGAGCTGAGGGTCACAGTAGCCCGTGGTGAGCCCGGGTAACCACCCTACACTTCTCTTACACACAGGTGGATAACTCCTCACTCACCGGTGAGTCGGAACCCCAGACTCGGTCCCCAGATTTCACCAACGAGAACCCCTTGGAGACGAGGAACATTGCTTTCTTCTCAACCAACTGTGTGGAAGGTAGGCTATTTAAGGTGCTTTCTGGCATTGTCTTAGTATTTACTGTGGGTGGTAACAGAAAGAGAGAGAAGATAGGCAGAATTCCTCCTTTTTTTTTTTTGCTGGCTCTGTTCTGACAGCTGCCCTCAGCACAGAGCAGAGAGACTTCCCCTGCTGCCAGGAAAGCCCAAGAAGCCCCCCACCCCACCCCCACCCCCCACCCCCGCACAGTGCTCTGTACTGATAGCAGCAGGCCAGCGTGACTTCTGCTCTCCTGGCAGTGGGTCACAATCCCTTCATCAAGGACTCTGCTTTAAAACAGCAAGTTACCCAGAGAGGTAGACCCTCTTCAAGGACAGAAGCCTACACATGTGTATTCTGTCTCTTTCAAAACTGAGCGTTCTCTGGCCTCTGGCTGACAGTTCCCCCTCCCCTTCTCTCAAGGAACTGCACGTGGCATCGTGGTGTACACTGGGGATCGAACTGTGATGGGCAGAATCGCCACACTTGCTTCTGGGCTAGAAGGCGGCCAGACACCCATTGCTGAAGAAATTGAGCATTTCATCCACCTCATCACGGGTGTGGCCGTGTTCTTGGGGGTCTCCTTCTTCATCCTCTCCCTGATCCTGGAGTACACCTGGCTGGAGGCTGTCATCTTCCTCATTGGCATCATCGTAGCCAATGTGCCAGAAGGTTTGCTGGCCACTGTCACGGTAAGATGCCCGGGACCGCAGCAGTTTCCATCCCTCAGATTAGCGTGTATGGGTGCAGGGCTTGGCCATGAGCCTCTTATTTCCAACTTCTGTATTTATGTTCTGCATTTGTCTGTGTGGTCTTTGATTCCACATCACATAAGATTTAACAGAGAAAACATCAGCTTTGGTTTATCAGGAACCCCAAAACATAACATTGTGTTCTCAAGTTATCATGTAGCCCAGCTCAGGACAGTGGAGGAAAATAATAACTTGGAGATCAGTATGGAGGATTGACTTGATAAATTCTGTTATTTTTATTACATTGTTTTGGGGGTGGCTGGGAGGGAGTCTCCACCATCTTCATGAAGTTTTACCATTATGACTTCAGGAGAAGGTTGGAGACATTGAATTGTAAATCAGTTTCTTCGTTCGGTATTAGGATGTAGTGGAGTTTCTGTAGCACTCCAGCCTGGCTGAGTGATGTCCTCTCTGGCCTGTCTGCCTGTAGGTGTGCCTGACACTCACTGCCAAGCGCATGGCCAGGAAGAACTGCCTGGTCAAGAACTTGGAAGCTGTGGAGACCTTGGGGTCCACGTCTACCATCTGCTCAGACAAAACTGGAACTCTGACTCAGAACCGGATGACCGTGGCCCACATGTGGTTTGACAATCAGATCCACGAAGCTGACACCACGGAAAACCAGAGTGGTAAGGCCGGACCCACCTCCCCCTGCAGCACCTGCTTGCCCTGCTTTATTATTGTGTGCGTGTGTGGGCCCAGGTGTGCTCTTGCCCTGTGTGGAGGTCAGAGGGCAGCCTGCAGGAGTCTGTTCTCTCCTGTCACGTAGGATCCAGGGACCAAGTCCGGATCATCATGCTGAGCAGCAAGAGCCCTCACCATGCCTCTGAGCCATCTTGCCAGCCCCACTTGTCTTTTTTTTTTGATCAAGCTCATGACAGTGTTTTGGTTTTTTCAGTTTGATATTTATTGTTGGGGGGAGAGAGAGAGAGAGACAAGAAAAATTAATTTGCCCTACACGTATGATTGAGAACCACTACAAGCGAATGTGTTTAATTAAGAAGTGAGGTATCTCATTTTGGATTTGGGGGGACTTTAATAGAACTTATAAATGACACAGCATTCAGAGTTAACAAGGCTTGAGGCTAGAGGGGTGGTTCAGTTAAGGGGTGCTTGCTGATCTTGCAGAGGACCTGGGTTTGATTCCCAGAACCTATGGCAAGGCGGTTCACAACTGCCTGTAACTCCAGTTACTGGGGATTGATGCCTCTCACCTCTCTGAGGACCGGCATGCTCATGGGACACATAAATTCATGCATGCAAGCACACACACAGAGAGAAACACGCACATATATAAATTAATTTTTAAAAAGTCGTGTTTTCTTGTTTTCATCAGGTGTCTCCTTTGACAAGACGTCGGCCACCTGGTTCGCTCTGTCCAGAATTGCTGGTCTCTGTAACAGGGCTGTGTTTCAGGCAAACCAAGAAAACCTGCCTATTCTTAAGGTATACCCCGGAAGTGCTCTTGCTGGTTTGGGGTGGGGGTAAGGATATAGTCACCAGGGAAGAACTGCCATCTTTCTTCCTAAACACCACCTTACCTTTGTGTGTAGAAAAACAACTTCATTGCAGGATGCTTGAGATCTTTTGTAGGAGTCTTTGTATCGCAAACGTTGTGTTGCCTAGAGCCCCGAAGTGCTTCCCGTGGCCACAGTCCATACTGATAAAGTAAACATCTGACCTGAGTGAGATGGGACGAGGAGAGAGATTTCTTTCCTGGTGGAAAACCTAAGCAGACTAGGTGGAAAACCCTCGTTCCTGTGATAGCACCTAAGCAAAGGGGCTGTGAGACCGCTCTGGACTCTAATTGTGTTTGCATGTTCAGATACACCAGATTCCAGTACGTCCCCTAAGCCATTTACGTTCTTAAAATAGCTCAGCTATTTCCCTTATCTCACTCGTTCTTAGCTTGCTTACTAATGATGCAGAAATAAGATCAAGCGCGGTCCCGGCCTCCTGGAATACTCACCAACTGTGAAGTGGCTGGGACTGGCCTGTGTGTCTCAAGTGACAGACAGTGGGGTCCCAGAAGGACCATGGGTCACAGATGTCCTCGTGAGCATCCCTTTGCTCACCCGAGTGTCTAGGCTTTCCTGTCAGAGGTCTAAGATGTTCGCCTGTATAGAAGTTGTTGACAGGTAGGACTCACTGCCTAGGAAGTCAGGGTAGCTGTGTGGCAGTGGAAGGGTAGATCATGGAAAACACGTAAGTGTGTGTCCCCAAAGTGAAGACCGCATAAAATGCCAGCTGATGATGCTACTGCCAGGGCTGGTGGGAGAGTCAGCCCAGGTTGTTGTTGCTGTTTTTGTTGTTTGCACAACTGAATTAGGTTAAGAGCTCTAGCCCTTTGCCTTGATCTTGACACAGTCTTCCTGGCTTTGAACCCTGAGCTGTTTTACTTTAAAGTCTGGGCCAGTGAGCGGTGGTAGAAGTGTTTGCTTTAGTTTTTTTTTTTTTTGTTTTTTTCAGGCTTAAGAACCGGAAGTATTCAGTTGTGAATAGGGTTGACTGTGAGGCTTTTTAGCAGGGCCCGAGGAAGGGTAAAACTAGACTGCAGGAGGTTGGGAGGGTGTGCTGGTGCTGGCCTGGGTGGGGAAGGCGCTTAGACTGGCCTGAGGCACCGTGAACAGCCTGGTCTGGGTCACCCCTTACCTGTTTTTTCCACCACTGACAAGATTGGAGGACATCCTGAGTTCTTCGGGTTTCCTGGTGATGCCTTTGCGGGGCATTAACGGACTGTGTCTCTGTTCCCAGCGGGCGGTTGCGGGCGATGCCTCTGAGTCGGCACTCCTAAAGTGCATCGAGGTCTGCTGTGGCTCCGTGATGGAGATGCGGGAGAAGTACTCCAAGATAGTGGAGATTCCCTTCAACTCCACCAACAAGTACCAGGTGTGTAGATCTGGGGCCTTCTCACGGGGCAGCGGGGAGGCTGGGGGAGATGAGCTAGAGGAAGAGAGAGTCTCCGCTCAGGTTCGACAATGTCTCCCTTTCAGTTGTTTGAAAATCAGTTATAGGAGAAATGAAACCTCTCTTTGAATGCTGTTGGGGGCTGAACAGGAGGGAGAATCTGTACACAAGCCTTAGCCAGCATTCTCCAGGAGTTTGGGCGATTGCCTCTGTGAGCACACACGTAGATGTGTGTGCACATGTGAACTTAGGCGTACAGCACAGTGCTCGGTCTTTTCTTCCTCTGTAGCATTTAGCATGTGTCCTGAGAGATTTACAGGTTCAGAAAGATCTTAGCTTGTTTTATAGTAGATACCAGCTAGTTAGGAGAGCCTGCTTTTTCTCCCTGGACTGCCACGTGCAGCCACCTAATGTTTCTTCCTAAATAATCTTCACAGTTGTCCATTCACAAGAACCCAAACACTTCCGAGCCTAAACACCTGCTGGTGATGAAGGGCGCCCCAGAAAGGATCCTGGACCGCTGCAGCTCCATCCTCCTCCACGGCAAGGAGCAGCCGCTGGACGATGAGCTGAAAGACGCCTTTCAGAATGCCTACCTGGAATTGGGAGGCCTTGGGGAGCGAGTGCTAGGTATGCAGGTGACTGCCTATGGCTGCAGAGCGCAGCTTGGTCCTAGACAGCCACAGCAGTTGCTTATCTCTGTGGCAATTCTTTCTGGGGCCATCTTGGTTGTTTTTGGTTGTTGTTGTTGTTGTTGTTTTTGTCTTATATTGTTCAAAGCAGAAAGTGGTGGAGACATAATGGTTCTATTGGGAAACAGAGTCTTGATGATTTGCTACTGGCCTGGGCTTACACCTGTGGCCGCATGATGGTTAGTTCTGGGTGGGGGATAGGGTGAGAGCTTTATTAGCTAAACTCGTTGTTATGGCCATGGTCGGTAAGCTTAATTAAAATCTATCCGTTTTTGGTGTGCCTAAGTAAGGCCTGGGGTGGCTGTGCGTGGTCCATGGGAAGCGACCGTTCCACTCATCAGACCAGCAGCAAACTAAAAGCCAGGATGCTTCCTGTCTGTGGTAGCCTGGCAGCTGTTGAGGCTTAGACGTTCATTTTGCGCACTGTCCAGCCTACAGATCCATTATTTGATTCTTCCTGGTGGGATAATTGAGAACCAATCACTCGATCGAGTTGAGTTCTCTGGGTCCAGTTACAGCAGGAAGTCTGTTCTGCATTCATCTTCAAAGTAGCTCCTATGAATGCCCACACTGGTGCTCAGTAGTAATACATGTCTAGACAGGAAGAGATGCCCTCAGTTTTCCGGATAAGGTAGCTAGACATAATTGCGTAGGTACTGGGCTGCCTGATGGGCTGGTCCTAAAAACTAGTGTTGTCGGTCCAGTGTTCCCCACGTTGAATTTTCCTGTCCCTCGATAGCTCTTCCTTGTGGGTTCTGTCCTTCAGCCATTTTTGTTTTTTCCACGGACTGTATTATTCATAAACTAGCCTCTTCCGCATTAAACATCATCCTGCCCAGGGTAGTCGTGATGGACGATGGGCGGCCATGGTCCCCGGCTGTCTACAGCACTGGAACCCTGACGGTTGGTCACCCTGCCGCCCTTTGCAGGTTTCTGCCACCTCCTCCTGCCCGACGAACAGTTTCCGGAAGGCTTCCAGTTTGACACTGATGAAGTCAATTTCCCTGTGGATAACCTCTGCTTTGTGGGTCTGATCTCCATGATTGATCCTCCTCGAGCAGCTGTCCCCGACGCCGTGGGCAAATGCCGCAGCGCTGGGATTAAGGTAGGGCCCGGGTGCCCTGCCTGTGGATGCTTCCCGGATCTAGGCAGCCACTTCCCCCCTCGGAGTGTCTTATCAGTTTCTCATTTCCAAAGCCTTGGGTGCAACCCTGAAGGATCAGATCCTGTTAAAGTGTTGCGTAAAGAACAGACGGCGCCTCTCTGGTGTCCTCACCGACTTTTCAGTGACTCGTTCTGTCTTTCCTGAAGGGCTCATGTTGTGTTGTATTTATATCCTGTCATTTCCGCTGTTGTCACACCTACAGAAATACTTCATTGAGAAGCTTGATAGAAATTATTCTCCCAGTTCTTTGTTTCTTTTGAAGTTAAAAAAAAAAAAAAATGGGAACATAGTCTGGGGACATGGCTTAGTGGTTAGGAGTTGTTACTGCTCTTGCGTGGGACCCAGCACCCCACGTCACGCAGCTCACAGCCACCTGTGACTCAGGCTCCAGGGGATCTGATGCCTCTGGTTTTCAAGGACTCCTGCACCATGCTCTCTCTCTCCCCTCGACACAAACTCATATACACTCAATTAAAACTGTAACTGTTTTTCAGAATTGTGAGTATATAAGTACTAACCAGCAGTATACACACCTTTGCCTATACACACCTTTGCCTTTACAGTCCTACCCACCAAGATTAGGTTTTCTTTCTCCTCTCTCTCTCTCTCTCTCTCTCTCTCTCTTTTTGGGGGGGTTTTTAGTAAAATTGGATTTTACATTTCTGTTAAAAGAGATGATACATGTCTTATGATGTGACCATGTGTCATAAAATCTTGATTTTTAGCTGTGGTTTCTTTCTGTAAATACAAGTGTATGTTTTTGGTGAGTTGATAAATATTATCCGACTTCCTGTTTCAGGTCATCATGGTCACAGGAGACCATCCGATCACAGCCAAAGCCATTGCCAAGGGTGTGGGCATCATCTCAGAAGGCAACGAAACTGTGGAAGACATTGCTGCCCGCCTCAACATTCCAGTGAACCAGGTGAACCCCAGGTACAGCAGGAAGCTTAAATAGAATCTCTTCTCGGCTCTGGACTGGTTTCTTGGCATGCACCAAGGGAGTGGGGGATGCACCTGCACCACCAGAATGTGACCTTGTTGTTCAAAGGGAGAAAGCCACACTAACCCACGTGGTCCTTGCTGTTCGGAGTGCTTGTTGTAATGATGTCATGCAGAACTTGGAAGCAGAGGCTTAGAGATGTTCAGGGTGCCCAAAACTGGAGCAGTCAGATAATAAGTAGTCTGGACTGGCTTCTGGTCCAACGCTGATCGCCACTGGACTCTTAGTGTCTAGTCAGTTTCCGGGTCCACACGGAGAAAGTAAATGAGAAAGAACAATTGTTCAGATAACTCAGGCAAGGAGGGAGCTAGCATTCAAGTAAAATGTGAATAATCGAAGCCAGTGAGTAGCTCAGAGACGGCTCAGAGGGTGATGGTGCTTGCCACAGCCTCATGACCTGAGTTCGATGCCTGCAACACGTCTAAAGGTAGAGGGAGAGAAACAACTCCACGAAGCTGTTCTCTGACCTCCACATGTACAGCTTGGCCTGCGTTCCTATGTAGACACGTGTACGTACGTGTATACACGCGCACACGCATGCACATACACACATTAAAAAGCAGACGGTAGGAAAGGTTTTTCTCAGCTCTGCCATTTCTAAAAGTGTGCCTTGCTTCCGTCTGTCTGATGGCGTTGGGGAGAGGAAGGCAGCAAGCAGGCCAGCCACAGGTGGCTGTGAGCCTTGAGTGTGGTGCCCTGTGTGACAGTCTGTAACTACTGAGTGAGACCGGCTCTGAAGTGGTGGGGCGTCCTCTGGGTCTTGGTTCCCTTTCTGAAGTGCTGACGAATGGACGGTGACCTTTGTTACTTCCCTGACCCTGCTCCTAGAGATGCCAAGGCCTGTGTCGTACATGGCAGTGACTTGAAGGACATGACCTCTGAGGAGCTGGATGACATTTTGCGGTACCACACAGAGATTGTGTTCGCCAGGACCTCTCCTCAGCAGAAGCTCATCATCGTGGAGGGCTGCCAGAGGCAGGTCAGTGAGCTGCACCGGGCCCCGAGGTCCCGTGGGAGCAGAGCAGAAGTGGAGAGAACAGGCTCTTTGTGTCTGTGTGGTGGGGAGCTCCAGGCATGGGAAGAGTGACTCAGCCATGCAGTAGTGATAGAAGCCTGTGGCCGGTTTGTACTGTAGTGCAGAGCTAAGCCTCAGTGAGTCCCTAGGAGCAGCAGAATGGGGTCATAGGGTCTTTAGTGCAAGTGGCGGTGGCCAGGAGACCCTTCCCTAATTTTTAACCGTTGTTGTACCTGCAGGAATGGGGCTTGCCCAGCGCCACTCACCAGGGTGATTCCTCTGAGTAGTCCAGGCTAACTGGGGAGACTGTCCTTGTCATTTCTCCCTGTTGTCATTGTGGGTGGGGTCCGTGTGAGCACGGGGCCAAGGTAGTTCTGAGGCTCCGTGCAGCCTCCGTGGGAGAGAAGGGCATCTGTCATCTGCTGACTCTCTCTTCATCCCTGCAAAGAAATGGGGCTTTATTAACCCATCTCCTCCTCCTCCTCTGGGCAGGGTGCCATCGTGGCCGTCACGGGGGATGGTGTCAACGACTCTCCAGCTTTGAAGAAAGCAGATATTGGGGTTGCCATGGGGATCGTTGGCTCCGATGTGTCCAAGCAAGCTGCTGACATGATTCTCCTGGATGACAACTTTGCCTCCATTGTGACTGGAGTAGAGGAAGGTGAGAGCACTTTGAAGGGCTCCCCAACAGGCAGTTAGCGTGCTTCGACACTCGTCTCTTCAGCCGTCACTTGTCTGTCTCTTCAGCCGTCTAATAAAAACATCTTGCTTTTCCAGGTCGCCTGATCTTTGATAACTTGAAGAAATCCATTGCTTACACCCTCACCAGTAACATTCCGGAAATCACCCCCTTCCTGATATTTATTATTGCAAACATTCCACTGCCCCTGGGGACTGTGACCATCCTCTGCATTGACTTGGGCACTGACATGGTACGTTAAGTTTTCTTTTTTTCTTTTTTCTTTTTTTTTTTTTGGTTTTTCAAGGCAGGGTTTCTCTGTGTAGCTTTGCGCCTTTCCTGGAGCTCACTTGGTAGCCCAGGCTGGCCTCGAACTCACAGAGATTCGCCTGCCTCTGCCTCCCGAGTGCTGGGATTAAAGGCATGCGCCACCAACGCCCAGCCAAGTTTTCTTTAGGAAACATCAGATTCCCTAATAGTCTTCCGTGTATTTAAAATAAAAACAAAAAATAACAGAAAAAAAAAAAAAAACTTTGAGAAAAAAGAGGGCAGGGGGCTAGATAGATGCCCCAGTGGTTAAGAGAGCCTGCCGGGCCTCCCGTTCAACATACACACAGCACGTATAAATAAAATCTTTTTAAGAGGGAGCAAGAATTTTGTAATAAAAGTTCCTGATATCCACTTCTGTCCCTCCTCACCTCCGGTAGGTTCCCGCCATCTCCCTGGCCTACGAACAGGCGGAGAGCGACATCATGAAGAGACAACCCAGAAATCCCAAAACCGACAAACTTGTGAACGAGCGCCTGATCAGCATGGCCTATGGACAGATCGGTGAGCCTTGTCCCAGTGTAGAGCAGGCACCAGGAAGGGCCTGAAGGGATGTTCTCTGTCTGAGATAGGCTGTGACAGGGTTCAGACTGGAGAGTGACGGATGAGGACACAGTTCAGTCACAGAGTCAGGCCCTGGATTCAATTCTGAGTGTGCCATAGAGGGAGATAGGGACCAGGCTGGAGTCTCCCTGCCATGGGAACTCTTCGCTGCCTGACTGGTGATTTTTGTGCAAACTGTAGTTCTTTAAGCACTGGGAGCAGCTTTCCTCATTGAACCCTGTGGAATATCGGGTGCCTGGGTCTGTACTTGTCAACTCAGGCCGCTTTCTCTGGGTGGGGAGGGTGGGTTGCATTCCTCTGTTTCATTGCGATAGAGTTTGACATCAAAAGTTTGCTCAGTGGGTTCCTCTCCAGATGATGGTTCTCCCCACCCTCATCTGCCATTGGTTTCTGCTCCAGCAGAATGACCAGCCATCAGGAGATCTGGGGGATAGGAAATCCAAATGCCCTAATTTTTAATGCCTTTCTTTTTCAAGAAAACAGAGAGAGAGCCATGAGTGACTTGATCTCAGAAGCAGTTAGGTCTGTGAATGCTTGGGAGAGGTAACGTGGATTAGCATCTTACAGAAATTATGACCAGCTTCCATGAGATAGCTCCTGGCAACAGAGCAATAGACTGAGAGTGCCTCACATCTTTGAAGAAGACCTAGTCTTGAGAGAAAGACACTCTGCTCTGGAGAACTTGGGGTGTCCTTGCTGGGTTGAATGGCAGGAGAAAAGGGTTGTCATAAGATACCTCAGGAGCTAGCAAAGTGACGATGTGTGGAAGTCTTGAAGTAGGAAAGAAATTGTGATTTCTTAGATTAAAAAGTAGGAAAGCTGATTTCTTGTAAGGTTTGTGAAACAGCTGATGGTGTGAGAGAAGCCAGTGTTTTAAGAGGAAGACCTCTGTGTCTTCCAGCTCTCGGGAGCAGAGGGGCGTTGAGCCCAGTGTGTCCCACACGCTCCCTTCCAGCCCTCAGCCCACAAGAGACAGTGGCTGGCATGTCTCCCTGTGCCTTCATCAGTCAGTGATCCAGGAAACCCACCCCCACGCCTGCCCTCCATGCTCTGGGGCTGCTGGGGTGATGGGGTGAAGCGTGTGGAGAGGGGGGCCTTGGGTGAGGGCTGACACTCAGGTGCTTTTTCCACCATAGGTATGATCCAGGCCCTGGGGGGCTTCTTCACTTACTTTGTAATTCTGGCCGAGAACGGTTTCCTCCCCTTTCACCTGCTGGGCATCCGAGAGACCTGGGATGACCGCTGGGTCAACGATGTGGAAGACAGCTACGGGCAGCAGTGGGTAAGTCACGGTGCTCCCTGGGCTGGGAGCCAGTGCTCCTCCAGCCCTGAGGACTGGCAGCGCGGCCACCAGCCGTGGGCGGGGGAGGAGCCAGGGCTGAGGCAGGCGCCTGCTTTCACCTTTCAGACCTACGAGCAGAGGAAGATCGTGGAGTTCACCTGCCACACGGCGTTCTTCGTCAGTATTGTGGTGGTGCAGTGGGCCGACTTGGTCATCTGCAAGACCAGAAGGAATTCTGTCTTCCAGCAGGGCATGAAGTAAGTGGTGAAGGGCACAGAAAGGACCTGGTAACTTGTTAAACGAGCCTTCACAATAAGCCGAGCATCTGACACCCATGCCCGAGGTCCTGAACTCCCCACCAGGAGTGTCCAGCCTGCATCGAACCCCACATACCTGTGAATACACGAGCCCAACCCGAAGTTTCAAGCTCACTTAGAGTTGTTTTAGTTTTCTGTTTTGTTTTTTTTTTTTTTTCCTAGTCCTCCCCACCACCTGCCGTTCTCAAGCCTGCCCTCTGTAGACATGTTACCATGTCAAAAGGCTGGGCACACCCACAGAGTAGAATGCTCAGCCTCCCCCATCCCGCCCCTCAGATCTTACTGACAGCTCATACGTTAGGTGCTGATCTGCCGTCACACTCACACAGCGTTAGAAGAGAAATCTGCATTTGCAACTTGTAAACTTGGGTCTCCCTTGAATTTTAGGAACAAGATCTTAATATTTGGCCTCTTTGAAGAGACAGCCCTCGCTGCCTTCCTATCCTACTGCCCTGGGATGGGCGCCGCCCTTAGGATGTATCCCCTCAAGTAAGTTGGGCCTCTTGCATTCCAGAAAGTGTGGACATAGTTTGTGTGGCTCTTCCCTTCATGTCGTGTGCGAGTGCCTGTTCTTGCTGGGCTTCTGGGTGGTGTGTGTAAGAGTTCCTCTGCACTGGAAGGTAGGAAAGCCAGACCCGACGGTAAACCAGACCGACAAATCGAGACCTGCCAGGGCCCAGGATTTGGCCCAAGGCGAGACTGCACACGCTCTGGTTCCTTGAAATTGCTCAACAGCAAACTGTTGAACCCTCGGGTCCCCTGCAGTCACAGCCGAGCCACCTAGAGCTGTTCTGGACTTTGGAGGCTCGGGCCCGAGTCTGTTTGCTCGCCCTGGTCACGTGTCACCTCTACCTTCCTGGAGGCTCAAAGGGTTCCTTTGACCTCACAGTCAGTTGTGGGTGGAGCTGAGCAGTTTAGAATGTAGATCTACGTCGCTCCGTGTTCAGAAGCAGACCGGCTTTTGCGTAGAGAATGACTTTGTGCTTCTCTTAGGTCTCAGTTCTTATGCACAGGGTTCACCATGAAATCTGGCAGCCAGTGGAAACTTCCACATGTGTCCACTGCTGTCCGGTAACTGGTTGAGGTTGAGCAGCTACAACTTGATTAAACATGTTGAGCTGCAGAGCATGGCGCTCTTCCAACACAAGATCCCTTTGAGAGCATCAGTCTCTTGAATTCCAACACCCCCACCCACCACCCACCCCCCGGTCATTGCTCAGACTCACCTGGACCATGTCTCCTCCTGGCCTCTTGCCAACACTTCCTCCACTGATCTCATCTTTGAATCAGTACCCTTTGGCCACATCAAGTGTGTACAGTCAGTCTATGGTGCAAGGTGGGGCTGGCATCCAGGGTGTGTCTCACAGCCTGCCCAAGCCCATGGTAGCTAGTTCACTATTATTACCCTCTCTGCCTGTGTCTTTGGTAAGGATGCTCTCTCCCAACCCATCAAACCCAATAGTCCTTTGGGGCTGAAGTCCTTGGAGCTTATCTCCATGTGGTCCTGCCCTCCTGGTCCTGGGCTCTCACATCTCTCTTTGTTGGCTTGCTATTTCTGATCTCCGGGTAATAGTCTTTATGGCTTTGGTCACAGTGTTCCATAGTACCCTGCAGAGCATCAGATGCAAGAAATGTCCAAGTTGGATTCTCTTGCCTGAGCCTTGAGTGGGAAGAGGGTAGAAGGGGTCACGGGTTTCCAAACAGCTAGCCGAGAAGTCCCAGTGAGGAGGAGCAGGCCTCGGGACTTCGCCACCTTCCAGGCACTTTGGATCTTTTGTGAGCTGACTTCCTCCTGAGAGCCTCGGTGCTCCTGCCCCTGCTGAGGCAGTGAGGTCACCTTTCCACTGTTTGGGGCACATAGGAAGGGCGGGGACTGCAAAGCTGGCAGGGCATCCTTCCTCCTGTGTTTACCCAGGAGCCCGTAGTCAAGGAAGCCTGGTGCCTGCAGGAGGCCGCCCAGAGCCTGTCTCTCTGCTGGGGACCATGTGGCAGCCTGTCCAGGCCCCCTCAAGACCTTTCTCATCTGTCAGGGCTTCTACTTCTCTTATTCCCCAGATCCAGGAACTCAAAACACACAGCTGGTCCTCCCAGGTTCCATGGCCAGAGACCGAGTGTAGGGTCTGAATAAACGGGTTTGACCCCCACTGCAGTTCTCTGTCCAAATGCCAAGGCGGGAGACAAGTGCACTTGGGAGCTTAAGCACTTTAGGAAAGGAAGAAAGGAGATGTCCAGTCGCTCCCAGATTGTCAGCAGAAAATACAGTCAGCTCAACTCGATTCATAGGGAAGCCGCCGCCGAGCTCAAGGCAAATGGGCTTGGGCTCCCTTCATGCAATGCAGGCTGGCTTCAACAGCTCCAGGCCTAGTGGAGGGGGAGTCTGTGAATGACCCCCTAGCTAAGGGTGACGAGTCAGCTGACGGTTTCCTCATCCTTTTGGAGACGACGTGTGCTTTCTCTGTCTTCCTTTGAACTGGCTCGTGTGTGTCTGACCCGGTAACTGATTCTGTTTCCAGACCTACGTGGTGGTTCTGTGCCTTCCCCTACTCCCTCCTCATCTTCGTGTATGACGAAGTGCGGAAGCTCATCATCAGGCGACGCCCTGGCGGTAAGTGAGCATCTGGCCTGCCTTCTGAGTCGGTTACAGCCGCCGTGTCTCCCACATAGAGAACTGAATTGAGGTCAATACAGATCGTGGTTTCTCTTTAAAACGTACAAACCAAACATAATGTAACGTAAAAAAAAAAATCTTGACATAAACCTGATAACAGTATTCCTGGAGAGAGCTAATTAGCTACAGCTGAGGCCTCAGGTACACACACACACACACACACACACACACATACACACAGAGTTTACCTTTAGGGAGTCACTGTCCTGGTTTTTCCCGAAAGCAGACTCACTCTATGTATCCCTCTCTCCCTCTCTCCCAGGCTGGGTGGAGAAGGAGACCTACTACTAACCCACTGCCCTGCACGCCGTGGAGCATGTGGAGCGTCATGCCACACTGCACCCACCCCCACCCCCCCTCTGTGTACTTCAAGTCTTGGAGCTCGGAACTCTACCCTGGTAGGAAAGCGCCAAAGCATGTGGGGAGCCAGACGTCCTGGAATGAAGCATGTAGCTGTCATGGGGGGCGGGGGGAGGGCTGCCTGAAAACACCCTGTACAGGAACGACAGTGGGCAAGGTTTATATGTGCCTTTTTGTTTTTGTAAAAAAGGAAAACCTGGAAAGACTGAAAGATTACGTTTTATATCTGGATTTTTACAAATAAAGATGGCTATTATAATGGAGTCTGCTGCCTTGTGTCCTTGTCAATTCTTGGGGACCGGGTTGTGGATGATGAGCTGTGTGTTTCCACGTGTGGATCCCGAGGCCATCAGCTCAGAGGCATCTCCTGGGGCTTGTTAGGAAAGGCTCGATGAGGCTGTCAGCAGCGTGGTTAATAAGCTCCCCAGGTGACGGACACCCACATCGGAGAGCCAGGGGCCAGGAGGAAACCGTCCCTTCTTTGGATGTAAGAGCTTCCCTGACCCGTTTTCCTAGGCACTGTCTAGTTACTGTAGCCAGGGCGTCACCTGCTCCTTAGTTCTGGGCTTCTTAGCAGGGGACACTTCACCTGAGTGATTTCCTGACCTCAGCTAGCTGAGGCCTATGCGAATCTCAGTGCCTCGGGCCTTCCTGCTTGCTCTCCAAATCCAGCGTAGCTCCCAGAACCTCAGCCCCAGTTTGTTTCAGTGGGAAAGCCTGGGCGGCTGCCTGGCCTGTGCGCCCTAGGGCTCGGTCTTAGAGTCCGCCCTAAATTAGCACCACCCACAGCCGTTCAGGATGTGGCTCTATGCCAGAAGGTTCCTTGTGCTTCAGGGTCCTGTGGAGTAGCACTTACTGCTTTCAAGGGCCTTGAGTCCCAAGCAGAGCTGTTAACTGCCGGCACCCCTGGCTGTCAGGGCCACTCCTGAGGAAGTATGACAAGCTAC
>CABHPQ010172778.1:13223-25776 GCA_902168405.1 Peromyscus aztecus | reverse complement strand
GTTGTCTCTCAAACCGACATGAAACTGGGATGGAACCAGCCGAAGACACTGGGATTAGAGGGCTCCAGGCAAAGGCTGCTGAGAGCCTCTAGGGTGACTGCCAGGAGGGAGTCCTCCCTGTGTGCTTAGACTGCCACAGGCCTGTTTGTCCCAACCCTGACACTTTGCGTGTCTGTTTTCTGTCACTTCTGGGTGTGGGCCAGAGAGAGCACACTATGATGATGAAGGTCATGGGTATTTCCAGATTTAAGTTTTTGGGTTTCTTTTTGTTTTTTGTTTTGTTTGTTTCGTTTTTTCGAGACAGGGTTTCTCTGTGTAGCTCTGCACCTTTCCTGGAACTCGCTTTGGAGACCAGGCTGGCCTCGAACTCACAGGGATCCGCCTGGCTCTGCCTCCCGAGTGCTGGTATTAAAGGCATGCGCCACCACCGCCCAGCCAGATTTAAGGTTTTTAAGTCAGCCTGGAACCTTGGGACTTCCTGGAAGGACACCTTGCTGCCAGTCAGAGCCTCTCGGCTGTTCCAATCTGGGGAACACCTTGGAGGGAGAAGGGCTTCTGAGCCTCTCCCCTTGTCCACCAGGACGTCTCTGCCCTTTTCTGTTTCACAACCACTTGTCCCTGGATAAGCCGTAGTAAAATAGAGAAAGAAGCTAAGTAGCCTGCAGTCAGGGCGAGCAGATGTCAAAGCCAACTCTCCTAGAGGCCGGGGCTTCCCAACCTTGTGAAACCGAGCTCTAGGCCACCAGCTTTTCCTCTTTACCCTCGACTGTGACAGCCAATCAGGAATCTCCCCAGCACATCACAGAAACAGCTCCTAAGGATGACCTCAGTGACCAGCTGTCTGTTCCCTACAGATGTGCCTCGGAACCTGCCCTGACCACTCTTCCCAGTGTCCCACAAGGCCCTGGGCCACATTCCGAGTGCTTTACCAGCCCTCAGCATTTGAATGTGAATCTTGTTGGCCTTATACATCCTGAGCTCCCACTCTCCCTGTGGTCATTGAACACTTCCTGGGCCACACAATGACTTCCCTCTCCTTGCTCATTTTCCAGGAACTCTGCTTCCTCCATTCCCCCGCCCCCATAACACCAGTCCACCGAAACCATGCGGCTGAAGTCACCATTGACCTGATTGTCCATCAATGGACACTTCCTAATCCACCTCGGCCTCAGCAGCGTCTATGCCACCAGCCTTATCACTTCCGGAACAGCTCCTGTCCTGTGGTCATCAACTTTGCTCACTCTAGCTCCTCATTTCTTACCTGCTCCTTGATCCTTGGCCCTCTTAGGAATGGCCTCATGCCCTTCTCTCTGGCTCTATTCCTGCTGGGATGATCTCTAGCTTTATCTCATCTGCCCTCCCTAAACCCACTTGCATCCTGGACATCTTCATGTATTCAAGAATTAGACAGTTCACTTGAATCTTAGTCCTAAAAGGCAAACCTGTGTGAGCACCTGCAAAAATGAACATCCTCTGTCTGGGCAGTGAAGCCATCCATCCCTTGGATGCTATACAGACCTCTCCCCCATGCTGAACCAATCACCAGGGTGTGGGCTCCAACGAAGTGGCTAAAGACACAGGCTTGGTGACTTCTAATAGCCCAGATCCAAGTGTGGCTGTTTGTTGATTGACTCCTCATTTATATATGTGTGTGTGTGTGTAAGAGTATGCATGTATATATATATAATATATATATATTATATATATCTGTATGTATGTGTATATATGTGTGTGTATCATATAGTTATACTATATAATTCTATAGTATAACAGAACACACACAATGCCTAAACAGCCATAATTTTAAGTTGGATGCTCACTGGAGTCACTCTATCAAAGGGAAGGGCTTACCCTACCTGATCTGTGCCCTGGTTACCACCAGCCTGTGATGGAGGGGCCCTCCTCTCAGTTTTGAGAATGAGCAGTGCCTAAAACTGGATATGGAGTTAGAGTGGAGGACCATGTCAAAGTCATTAAGACAAGATCTACCAAGAGATGGAGCTTCCGGGGGTAAGGGTATCTTATACCCTGGACTGGCCTGGGTTCCAAAGCACTGTGGTTGATCTTACAGGGTATCTCCTGTAAGAAGCCCAGTGAGTCTGGGATGACCCACCAGATAGCTGACTTGTGCCCCATCCCCAATTCTAACTAGAGTTCCCAATTGGTTGTGTAGTCACTGGCACTGTGAGCTCTATGCTCAGCTCCACCTCACAAAGAAAGTGTCGTGCAATGGCCAATACTCGACTCAAAGAGAAGGGCAAAGAGACCTTTGTCCAGAGTGTCATGTAGCTCAGAAGAGAAGACAGGGCAAATCGGGAAGGGGGTGTGTCATACTTTTCCCCCAAAACCACTTGGTGACTACCCTGAGGTGCAAGCCTGAAGCACAGCATGTTGTGATGTCCACCGGACAGGGCCTCCTGTTGGAAGGACGGATACACACACACACACACACACACACACACACACACACACACACACACGCGCGTGCGCGCGCGCGCGCGCATACCTCTAACAAGGGAATAGTTTTAAGTGCTGTTTCCCTTCCCCTGTACATCTGGGGGTGTGGGGATATCTGAGCAGACTTCTCAGCTTTCCATCTAGGCAAGTCACTGACTCTTCCAGCCTCTCGACCTAGAAAGTGCAATGGCCGTTATACCGTGCAAGGCTATTGCAAAGGTCAAATAAACTTCAGAAAGGGCTTGGCAAGTGCCTGGGCCTTCGTAAAAGGTAAAGTTCCCTCAACCCCATTTCTCTAAAGATAAAACTGGGGGCAAGTTTGGTGTTCCTACTTAGTGAACTCAGTACTTAGGATGAATAGCATTCATCATAGGCCAGACAATGTTCTAAGTAAGAACCATTTGCTAGTGAAACACACACACACACAAACAACCCAAAGTTCAGAGATGTGAGGTGACTTACCCAGTGCCATACCGCTGACAAGTGACAGAAGGTGAAAAGTCTGCCCCCCCCCACCCTGACACCCCGGACAGTTGGGCGTGGCATGTGGGATGCTAATACTTTGTCCCTAAGCATACCAGAAGTTTTGACTGTGGTAGAGAAGCCAGTGCTGGGGACAAGGACCAGAGAAGGGCAGTGTTTTTCTGAAAAACAAAGAAGAGGGAGTTAGAACTGGCATTAAAACCAGAGCATGGAAAGTTTCTTGGAAACTGAGCACAGGCTGTTGAACAGTTACTCAAATGAATTCGCCCCAGGACCTGAGTGATCAGGCTGCAACTTGTGGAACTGGGAAGCAGGAAGTCTATAATCCCGGAACAGCTCAGTCTGCCTCTCCCGTTGGGCTCAGGGGCAGTCTGCCTGGGACAGGGCTTCCCTGTGACCACAGCAGGTCTGGTACCGCCTACAGGTTATAGAGGATGGCTTCTGGGCCTCTGTATTGTTAACTGTTCCCTAGCAGTCAGAGAGTTTAGAGTTTTGTTGTTGTTGCCACGGTTCGTGATGGTGGTTTCTTTTTTTTTTTTAATGCTGTCATTCTCAGATCAGCTTTTCTGAAGAGCAGAGGTCCCTCCCTCTCCCCTCCTGCCTGCCCCCTCCTTCCCTTCCCTTTCTGCATTGAGGGCTCTGACTCAGTGTAGTTAATCTGTGTGTAGGAAATCAGAAATGTCTAAAGAGGCTGCTCACTATGCAAAGAATCCTTTTATAGTATGAGTAATAGCTCCATTTAAAACCCACGGCAAGGTTTCCAACCTTTCCTGGAGTAACAGAGCAGACAGGAAGGGTATGGATGCCAACGGCTGCCCTGAAGCAATATTTCCCTTTACTACAGGAAGTAAGCAGCATCTCTGTGTGTCTCCCTCGGCAAAAGAGTGAGAGTCTCAATGCCAGGTCTTTACCCCACGTGTGTATGCACGCGTGCGCACGTGGGCATACACACACACACACACACAGAGACCACCCACTTCCATTCCATAGCCCTGGCACTAACAGAGGAGAGGAACCAACAGGCACTGAGCAGCTCCTGCCTGCAGCACGGCCCGTGATGAGTTTATCTTGTGGAATCCCATGAAACAGATCCAAGTAGACACTACCCCCTCTTTGAGGAGAAACTGAGGGCTAGAGAGTCGAGCAACTTGATTGCTTGAGGAAGTACTGAGCACTGTCTGTAGGACTTAGTTTCGACATACGTTCCATCTGGGGGATGGATATAAAAACACCCCATATGGCCCTTGGTGGTTTTACCCTAACACACTCGCCCTAAATCTGAACTCTTCCCCCACACTAACGTCGGCACACATACTTGGAGGTTCACCCATCTGGAGGTCTGCCTACGTGTACTTGTTCCCCAAACAGCAATGATGATAGCCACCAGATAGTTGCTTAGTAAGCCACACCCCTTCTCTTCTGTAGCAGCCGGCTGGATCACATTTCCAATTAAATGCCTTCCTTTATAAGAGTTGTCATGGTCATAACGTCTCTTCACTGCTAGTGTGGTGCTTTGAGTAGGTATGGCCCCCATAGACTCAGGTGTTTGAATGCGTGGCCCATAGGGAGTGGCACTATTAGACTACGTGGCCTTGTTGGAGTAGGCGTGGCCTTGGTGGAGGAAGTGTGTCACTGCAGGGGTGGGCTTTGAGGTCTCAGATGCTCAAGCTCAGGTTCAGTGGCTCACAGTTCTTTTCCTGCTGCCTGCAGATCAAGATGTAGACCTCTCAGCTCCTTCTCCAGCACCACGTCTGCCTGCACACCACCATGCTTCTTGCCGTGATGATAATGGACTCAACTTCTGTACTGTAAGCCAGCCCCAATGAAATGTTCTCCTTTATAAGAGTTGCCGTGGTCATGGTGTCTCTTCACAGCAATAGAACCCTAGCTAAGAGACCCGTTCACACAGAACTTTGCTCTCCCTCTGTCTTGGCTGTGGCAGGACACATGACATGGAGGAGGGAAGATTTATCTTGGCTCATGGTCTCAGGGGTCTCCATTTGCAGCTGACTCCATTGCTCTGAGCCGGAAGCAACGGTGTGTTCAGGTCACTTGGAATGGCGCACCTGATAGACCAAGCCAACTTACCTCAGCTGACAGAAAACAGATTGAGGAAGGGGCCTAAGACAACATACAGCCCCAGACAACACACCCTCTGTGGTCTATTTCTTCAGCTAAGCCCCACCTCCGGAAGTTTCCATCACCTCTCTGTAACAACACCACACTCCTAAGGCAGAGTTCTCATGACTGAGAGCGGAGACTCTCGATGACTAGATCCAGTTGTAGAGCTCATCTTCAACACATGTGCCTTTTAGAGGGTTGCTTATATCCAAACCGTCACAAAAATCCACCAGCTGGGGGATGGAGGAAACAGTGGTGTGGTACTCCTTAGCATGACTTCCTCTTTGGCTGCACACTGAAATCACACAGAGAAATTTGGCGATGGGAATGGAAGGCAGGCATCAGAACCTATGAAAACTCCAGCCAGTGTGCAGTCAAGGTTAAGAGCCTTTGCCTTAGAGTAATGACTCTTAAAACCATATCTAATCTACCAACATCAGCAACACCTGGGGACCTGCTAGAAAAGGTGCATTCTTAGCCGTGCGTGATGGTGAACACTTGCAATTCCAGAACTTAGGCAGCTGGGGCAGGAGGATTGCAATTTCAAAGCTATTGTGGTCTATGCAGGGAGTTCAAGATGCAGCCTGTGCTACATACTGAGATCTTGTCTTGGAAGGGAGGAAAGGAGGGAGGGAGGAAGGGAGAGAGGGAGAGAGGGAGGGAGGGGAACTCCCTTTTGAGCTCTCTGGTGATTCCAGTGCCGGTGGAAGTCTGAGAACCAGTGCTCTGGAAGAGAGGAAACCGCAAACAGAAGGGGGCTGAATCCTGAGCAGCCACTGTACCGGAGTGCCGTGGGAGTGTGTGTGCAAGAGTCACCTGAGCAGGAATGCTCAGTGTGAGCTATTGTGTGGGTGAAGAGTCGGCGTTGATTTCACCAAGCCATTGACTCAATAGATACAGCCTCTGTGTGGCTAAAGAGAGAATATAGACAACTAGACACTGGGGACTGATTAAGCAGTGGTGTGAAGGAACCAGCTTGCACCAGCAGCAGCTCATTTGTTTTATTTAGTTTTATGGATTTTGCAGGCCAGCAAGCTTCACCTTGGCAACACGAAATTGGCAAAGGTTGGAATAGTTGCACCATGGAAATTGTCAAATACCACGGACTGGACAAAATGGGCTTTCCCTGAGAGCAGCTATAAAATGCCAACCAGTGCACCGGTGAACTAAGCGTCCGAAAGTGGAAAGGCAGTGTGGTGCAATGGCTCTTGGCTCTAACAAGCTATCAAATAAATGCCATTACATGAGACTCCCCAGCCCAGCACTCAGGCACCACTTGACAATAGCCTGTGTGTGCCAAGTCCCGGTATTCAGAGCCTGTGGGAGCTAAAGCACTCGAGGAAGCAGAGTGGATGAAATTTCAGAAGCATCTTTCGGGTAAAGAATGGTTTGAGGGGAGCTGTATAGAGATGACTCAGTCATTGAGAGTACTAGTTGCTCTTGCAGAGGACTGAGGTTCAGTTCCCAGTATTCATATGATAGTTCACAACCATCTTCAGTTCCAGGAGATCTGATGTCTTCTTCTGACCTGCGAGGCACCTGGCATGCACATCATGTGTACACACACACACACACACACACACACTCACTCACTCACTCACTCACAAACAAATAAACAAACAAATAAATAACGTCTTTTAAAAAAATTAGACTTTTTTCCTGGGCATGGTAGCACATGTCTTTAATACCAGCACTTGGAAAACAGACAAAGGCAAATCTCTAGGAGTTTGATTCCAGACTGGTCTACATAAATAATGTGTTTCAGTCATGTTGCATCCCTGCCATACCCCCGATCAAATTCATGATCTCTCCTATAATTATCATTTTGCATATGTATGCATATGAAAGCCAGGTGTATGTCTACATGGACAACATGCTGAATCCACTTACTGTTGCCTGTATTCACAGGTCTTTAGGGCTGACCACTTACGATGGAGCTCATCAGTGGAGAAGGCTGATTCTCCCTCTCTTAGCAGCCGTTGGTAGCCCATAGCTTGTTGTGGAGGGGTGGGATCTTGTGAAATTTTCCCATTCCCATTCCCATGTCAACTGGACTTGGCATTTTGCAATCTTACATATGCTATATGTGGCTATATTGTAAATGGAGAGAGTGAGAAATAATGGGAGAGAAAATAGCAAGCCAGCTGTAAATAAACCAATATGCTTACTAAAATGGATATGATTATGTGGTGATGTACTACCCAGAATTTTAACATAGCAATCTAAACTACCTTCAAGCATAATTAATTACCTGAGTTCTATTTAAATATTTCTCCCAAAAGAGGGAAAAGATCTGCTTGTCCTGCTTAAATCTATACTGCTGGGACCTTTGTTAATTATTCATTAAGTGTTTCAGAAGGCAGTATCTTTTTATACCATGAAAGTAATTTCATTAAGAAATTGCCTTAACAAAGTAAATGTGTATGAAATGAAAATGTATAATCATTTGTTTCATGTCATTATTGTGTGTTAATTGTGTATACTATATTTCACATAATTGCCATTTCTTAAACCCAATATCTTTCATTTAAGAATTAGTTGCATTGATCATAACATACTCACTAAATAAAGCTTAATAAGCAATAAATAGTTTTTGTCATACTACAGTTAAAGTTCTGTTTTCAATAGATATATCTTCCAAACTTAATACAACAACAACAAAACCCCCTAAAACTAACTAACCAACCAACCAAGCAAACAAGAAAGACTTGTTTAAAGAGGGCCCCTCAGTCTTGGCCTTGGTAACATTTTGGGGTGGGGAAATTCTTTGTTGAGGATTTTCCTGTTAAATCCCACGCCATGTTTAGCAGCACTCCTGGTCTCTACCTGCTAGATGTCATCAGCCGTGTGTGTGTGTGTGTGTGTGTGTGTGTGTGTGTGTGTGTGTGAGAGAGAGAGAGAGAGAGAGAGGGGGGGGGGCGGCTCTTACCAATACCTAAAGAGAAATTACTTAAGAGGAAGAAGGAGAGAATCGTTTTGGCCCAGATTCAGAGGTTCCAGTCCTGGTGAAGCTGGCTCCCTGCTTCTGGTTTGGACAAGGCAGGGCTTTGCGATGGAAAGGCACAGAGAACCAAGCTGCTTCTTCTCTCATGGCCATCAAGTCTCAGAGAGAGCAGCGCGCCAGTGCTCTGCGGCCTCTTCCTCCTTCCCCTTTACTCCCCTTGAGTCCCCAGACTAGGGGGTGGTGCTGCTCACATTCGGAGCAGTTCTCCCTACCCACAGGTAACATCCTCACAGACACCCAGACGTGTGTCTTACCAATCTCCTACCTACGTCTCAAGACAGTCAAGACTGACCAACACATAACCTTCTTATCCACACTGTAACCATGAAAATTATCTTAGACATTACCGGAGGTATGCTAAAGAACAAAATTACTCTTAATTGAGAACCAGTGATTGAGACCAGTTTAGAAGATGGAGGTAGTGGTACACATCTGTCAGAGAAGATGGAGGTGGTGGTGCACATCTGTCAGAGAAGATGGAGGTGGTGATGCACATCTATACTAGAAGCACTCGAGTGACAGAGGTAGGGGAATCAGGAGTTCAAGGCCATCCTTGAAGGCTTGAGGCCAACCTGGGCTACATGAGATCCTGTCTCAAAATGGAAAAGAAATGGGTGGGGAGATTGAAGGGACAAGACCCTTATCGTTCTCATGAGAGAGAACTGAGCCCCAGCCATCTCAGCCCCTGAACAACTTAGGGGAGATGTTTGGCTTTGACCACCATCACTTAGAGGCCCTCAGTGGCTGTTAGTGTCACCCTCGTCTCTTTCGTTCTCAGTATCTCTGATCACCCCCGCCCTTCTCAGCCACACAAGACTCAGAACCAACATCATCAAGTTCAGCCCTTGGCTTGGGCGTGTCCAGCATCTCTCCCCCATCCCTCCCTCAAGACAGTATGGTGCAGTGCCTGAGAACACTCGCTCTGTGGACAGACTGGATCCTAGCTCTCCTTCCATAGAATAGTGTGACTTTCAGATATTCAGCCTCCCTGGGCCCCCAGTCCCTTGTTGACCAGATGGAGAAAGCACTTTCCCCGCTTCAGAGCTCTATGAAGACAACACAGATAACAATCCACCAGCACAGACTGTTTCTCACTACATAGCTCTTCTTACAGGGCACATTAGTGCCATAGGCTGGGGACACACAGGCACAGCCCCTGCTTCTCAGTGTGGTAGGGAAGAGAGAGCCATGATCATGTCTCAAGATGATATGTGGTAAATCCATGAAAGGCTGCTTCCAAAGGAAGAGCTGAACCATGCCCTGGGACTGGAAGGGAGAAGGTGGGTGCTGAGAAGGCCCGCTGGCTGCCTGCCAAATGCACCTTGTCACTTAGTCCTGACCTGACCTGACCTGTGTTCCTCTGGATGTATGAAGTGATGGGGGAGGGGCTTGGAGGAACGTTGGTGGTTTGAAAGAAAATGGCCCCCAAAGGGAGTGGCATCATTAGGAGGTATGGCCTTATCGGAGGAAGTGTGTCACTGAGGAGGTGGACTTTGAGGTCTCATACATGCTCAAGCCTTGCCCAGTGAGGCAGCCCACTTCCTGTTGCCTTCTGATCAAGATGTAGCCAGCACCATGTCTGCCTGCATGCCACCATGCCCCATCATGATGATAACGGACTGAACCTCTGAAAATGTAAGCCACCCCAATTAAATGTTTCCTTTTTAAGAGTTGCCATGGTCCTGGGGTCAGTTCACAGCAACAGAAACCCTAACTAAGATACATGTCAAGCTCCCATTCTGATAACTTATAGTTAATCTTCCCTATCCCCCACAGGGAGAGGGGCTGAGCACTGCTAGGGATCAAATCCAGGCCTTCATACATGGTAGGCAAGTGCTCCACTACTGTGCTCCACTCCCTATCCTCACAAGTAGCCATTTTGATTTGATATTTATCTTTTAAAAAATATGTATGCATATGTGTGTGCACTTGTATGAGGTTATGTGCACCACATGCATGCAGGTACCCATGGTGGCCAGAAGAGGGCATCAGATCTCCTGAAACTATAGGTACGGGTGATTTGCTGTTCCTTTTTTTTTTTAAAGATTTATTTATTTTTATTTTATGTGTAGGGGTGTATTGCTTGAATGTATGCCTGTGCACCACGTGTGTGCAGTGCTCGCTGAGGCCGGAAGAGGACATTGGATCGTCTGGAACTGGAGTTATAGATGGTTGTGAACTGCCATGTGGGTTCTGGGAACCCAGCCGGATCCTCTGTAAGAGCAGTAAACACTCTTAACCACTAAGGCCTCTCTCTAGCTCTCTTAATGTTCAGTTTTTAATTTCAATGTATTTCTGCAGCATAAATATTGTTCTGTGTTTATGTGTGCTTTTAAACTTTTTTCTTAACAGGACACAGAAACACAGGTGATAATACGACAGAGGTGTCGGAGTTGCTGTCTCCACTGAATGGCTGCCGGCATCGTGTCCATCTTGTCTCATCTGTTCACGTCTTTCTGTCACCTCTTCTTTCTGATGTCATGTCATTTCACCCATAAACACTTTTGTAGGCTTCATTCATTCACATGGTGGAGTGCTGGCCTAGCATGCCCGAGGCCCTGAGTTCAATCCCTAGTCCTGAAAGAAAAAACAAAAAGTTACTTTCTTAGCTCGTAATGCCACCGTCCCATGACCATGCTTACCTTTATTATCTTGAGTGCACCCAGCTACACCCCTGTTCTATTCCAGTCTAATTTCTCTCTGTATTTTTTTAAAATGATGGACATCACCCACTAAACCAATTACATGATGATGCACTGTTTGAAAATGAAACTTTAAGTCTCAGGTCTCTGTACAGAGAGAGGCCTTACTCAAGTAGAATAGAGAGCAGGAGTGGACGGTAATGAGGGAAGGTTTTCTAGACAAGAATGCTGCAGAGGCCCACAGTGGGTCTGTGCCAATCAGATAGGTCCCTCTCTAGAGGGCCAGCACACAGGGAGCCTTGATAAGCTTTCGTGGCCTGGCTGTGTTACCTCCCACAGCTCTCCTCCCAGGATGCCTTTCTGTAGCACTATTCCCGGAGTGAGGAGACTAGACCTCTTGCTTATCTCACCTCTGCCTGGACTGTGTGACCCTGAGGGCCCCCGGAGCCTGCTAATTAGAGATGGCTGGGAGGATTACTGGGCCTGCCTGGCAGTAGTGTCCAGCTTTCAATTCAGTAGCCAGTGCCTCTCTGGGCCAGGGTTCACCTTGATAAGTCCCCAAGACAAAGCAAGGAGACAGATTGCTTTCAACAGAGCACTCAACCTTTGAATGCCGTTTTTGTTTAAACCCCAAGGCTGGGAACATTCCATGGGCTGGCAAGCTAGGTCTCCTCAAGGACAGCCCTTCCTCAGCATCCCTCATTGGAAATGTGTCCCACTGCTGGCCCTGATCCTGCCCTCTTGGCTTTGGGGGCGCTTATATAATTCTTAGGAAGACCTAGAAATGCAAGCATAGGGTGCCCTCGATTTCCAGCACAGATGGACTGCTCCACGTTTTTAGCTGGGGCTGACAGACTGCCTTTCACATATGAATACATGGGTGCACATGCACATATGTGCGCACACACACTCTCCTGACTTATGACCACAATTACGCTGCAGTGTTTCAGCTTTGAAAATTAAACACAACATCTGGAGCCACAGAAAGGGGAAAGCATAGACAACAATCCGTTCATTCTTTAGGCTGAATGAGCAGCCTGTGCGGCAGGGCACAGGCACCATGATACCCTCCAGAGCCAAGCCCTCTTGTGTTTCTAGCTTTGGTTTGGAGGGTTTGGGTAGTGTGTAACTTATCCTTGAATTCACTTACCCAAGTCAGCCTTACTTGGTTCTGCGCACACAACAGCATCTATTATGGACATACAATGATTAAAAGGTTAAGCGGGGGTCGGGGGGTGTGGGTTAGCAAGATGGCTCAGTGGGTAAAAGCACTTGTGGTGCAAGCCTGATGTCCTGAGTTCAAACCCATGTAAAAAAAAAGAGGTGTGGTGGTGCCCATCTGTGATCCTAGTTGTTCTAGAGTGAGATGGGATTCAGAGGCGGGAGAATTACCTGGAAGTTCACAGGCCTGCTAACCTGGAATACACAGCGTGGCAGAAACAGCATGAGAGACTCTGCTCCAAGGTAGAAGGGAACAACTGACTCCAGAAAGTTGGCCTCTGACTTCCACGTGCATCCCAGGGCACAAGCATGAGCACACCCCCCCCCCATTAAATAAATAAATAAACTTCAAAAAGAACAGAGCTCCCTTCTGTTCTGAAAAAAAAAAACCAAACAAAAACAACAATAAAAAAAAAACCCACAAAATGGAGAAAATAAAAAGGTTAAGAAAAAGCTTGACTGGGGAAGGGTGGGTGGACCTAGAAAATATGTTCCCCAAAAGTTTCATTAGAGACCCTGGACATGAAGATTCTGAAAGACGAGACTACAGCGTTCACAGAGGAGCATGGTGCTGGGATCACACTTCACAGAGGAGCACACTTCACAGAGGAGCACACTTCACAGA
>CABHPQ010172778.1:0-10045 GCA_902168405.1 Peromyscus aztecus | reverse complement strand
GGTCAGGACATGGGAGGTATGCTCTAGGGCCTTACGAAGTTTACATTCTGGCATAAAAGTTAAATTAAGATCTTCATTTTTTTTCTGAAGTAAATGAGAATCCAAAAAGTTTCACGGAATATATCTTACAATGAAATTCTTCATCACAGAGTCAATAATTAGGTAAACATAAAACACATAATTTCAAGCATAAACAGAACCTCACAGGATGGATGCACTCACCAGCTCTGTGTACCAGAGACAGATTAGATGGTGGCTAAGAAGAGACACAGAGAGACAACTAACCAACTGAGGGTCTGTCTGTTCTTCCAGCCCATTTGGTCAAATGAATTAATACTTAGTTATAATTATTAATAGTTCATTTAACCAGAGTCTTAAAATTTTTTTAAATGTGTGTGTGTGTGTGTGTGTACATCTTTATAGGCGTTGATTCTCTCTTTGTGCCGTGTAGGGCCTGGGAATTGGACTTAGGTCAGCAGGCCTGGCAGCAAGCATCTCTACCCACTGAGCCATCTATCAGCTCCAAGCGGAGTCTTAACTAAAGGTAAACAATCCAAAGGTACTTGACAGTCCTGGGACGACACTGAAGATCTAGAAGATTCCGGCACGATTTCACTAACCTGTCAGTAAGGCAGGAATTCTCCAGTCAGCCTTAGTTGAGATCAGGAGGACAAACCAACACTGTGGTCCAGGGGCTTGGGATGTCATCTTCCTTGTACAAACATTAGCTATCACTTAGTGTCTAGCCAAGGCCCTCTTCCGGGGCCTCTTATCACAAATGTGGCCATGCGTTCCTCTGGAAAACATCTGCCCCTGCCGCACAGAGAATTCTGTGCAAAGGGACAGCAGACCTTTAAAAGTCACATCTTGAAAAGAAAACCATTTTTCTGCTCAAAGACCCGTTGCTCCTCTCTGCAGTTTACCAATATAGCTATTAAGGGCAGGGATGTTTTTATGTCAAGCAGAAAAGCGCAAAGGTCTAATGAAGAAAGCTCACTTGGGGCTCAGTGGAAGAAAGTAGGAACTGAGGACTCTCTGGGCTTCCTCTCCAGCCCTCTGGCACTTCCAGGGACAGAGGTAACCTGCTCTCAGGGTGCTGGGCAGCACTGCTGACATTTAGCAGTGTTGGAGCTGATCTGAGGAATCCTACGGTGAGAAGCAGAGATGCAAATGTGACCAGTAAGTATAGTAGCCCTAAGCAAAGGAAGGGGATGAAAAGGCTTAAAAAATGGGAGGGGGGCTGTAAAGAGGCACACTATCTTTACAATCACATCTGGAGTCTCAAACTTGTCATGCTGAGTTCTGCTGAGCACAGCCCAGCAAGCGAGGAAAACGGCCCGGCCATCATTGTTCCCTGGAACCCCAGAGAGGAAGCAGATTGTTACATTGTAACCACCCTCGCAGCAAAGGAATCAAATGAAGAGACACTTGTGTCTCTCCCTTCAATTACCAGACTTCTGAAACAACAGGCCCAAAGAAAGGGGTCCCCAGGAACCTAAGGCTGGGGGTAGGAAAAGGCTGAAGTCCTAGTACCAGTCAGAGGAGGAACTTGCCTCCAGGAATGAACTGTACAGTCTAGCGACTCATCAGACCACGATCCAGGCTAGACCAGAGCTGACATAATGATGGGCAGGATGTCACTTTTTAAAAAGTTCCTTCTCTTTGCTTTTCATCATTATCCATCTCTTCAATTAGTTTATTGGGGAAGGGTGGCAGAGCCCAGCTTGTGGGGGCTGGCAAAGCCTAACGTGTTTACCCTAAAGTCTCTGGTAATTATATTGATCCCCAAAGAGTCGACAGGCCTTGGAGAGATAGAGTTGACTACAATAAGCTGAGTGGATAACACTGTCACTCAGCTACAGAGGATAAAGGTGCAGGGGGATCACTGAGGACAGGAGACACATTCTGATGCTGATGTTCCTTTAGGGGAACAGAGAGAGCAGAGGAGCACGTAGGAAGGGGAGGAAGGAGCATCAGACTTGGATCTGGAAGTAAGAGCGCAACAGTAAACAAAGAACAGGCATTCGGAGCAGGGAACACAAGAAAGAAGGAAGGCAGGGAATTGCCTGGGTGTTTGCAGAAGGGGGAGTCACTTGAATGATCGTGTTGGGACACAGATCTGCGGGGCAGTTGGATGCTGTTCTGTAGGAGGAAGGAGACAGGACACCTGGAAAGCAGAGACACCCTCCCTGTCAGGTGTCCCTTAGCTCCTCAGCCCGTCCTGTCACCTCTTTAACTCAAGGTGACCACGAAGGCACTTCTCCATAGAGATCTTTAGCTTTGCACCTCAGGTGGGATCATCCAGCTTTTGGCACTTAGTGTGTTTTCAAGGCTCCCCCCGTGAGGTGGGTGTTGAGATTGTGTTCCCTTGTCATGAGTAATGTCCCACTATGGATATAACATGTTTACTTACTAATTGTTTCATCGAGAACTGAACCTAGAACCTTACAAAAGCTAGGCATGCACTCTAGCATTGAACTAAATCTCAACTCTTCTTCATTTTATCCCCCCAAGGGGTGTGGGGTTACAGGCAACTTGCCAGTGGCTACACCCCTGGAGGAAAATGACTCGCCCTCCCCACAGCCATTGATTATCAGTAGCTCCTAGGAGTAGGGCCACATGTGCCCCCCTCCGTCCATGCTGGAGTGTTGATGGGTTCCTGAAGGGACTCTAGTCAGTCCGAGCGTGGAAGCATGGCTCTGGCAGGCCTTGCCCTTCTCCCGTTCCCTCTGCCTTGCTAACAACCATTAGGTTACCTTCCCAAAGCTAGCCACCGAGGTCTTAGTCCCTTTATGACCACATCCTCCTCCTGAGGCTGACTACCAAGGTCCAGCTATCAACGTATTAAATGTCCAGCAGTCAGAAGCCCCCTTTGGTTCACCCAATTAACACACCCAACTAAAATTAAATACATCCCCCTTTACCTTTACAAACTGCCATTTTCCTATGGGCCACGTCTGTCTCCTGTCTATCCAGAGGCGGTCCTTTGTCCCACTCTGGGACAAACAGCCCTTCCTCTCTCCCTTCCCCTTCTCCCAAATCCTCTGTCTCATGTCTTTGTCTCTTATTCCTGCCCTCTGTCCCTCTGGGGCAAGTAAGTCTCCTTTGCGCTGAGAACTTGGTCTTGGGTGTCCTGAGCCGATCCTGTCCCCTTTCAGTCCTGTCTTGCGGGTCTTCTGCGGTCACCACTGCCTCTGTGAGCTCATGTGTGAAGTGACCGTGCACGTCCAGGGTCTTGTAGCACTCCTTCCTCTTCATCCTCTGTTACATTTTTATTGCCTCCTCTTCCACAGTGTCCCCTGAGCACTGGTGGGTAAGTGATAGAAACGACTCACTTAGGGCCGTGACTCGGCAGTCACTTATTGTCAGTACTGTAACCGTTGAGTCTCTACACTGACTGATGCCCACTGCAAAATGAAGTTTCTCTGACCAATGTTGAGAGCAGAATTAATCCATGAGTCTAAACAGAGGCCAACCGTGTTTGCCCCCAGACTATAACCGTACTCAAAGCTAGTCAGGTCTCTAGCAGAGAGATAGGAAGTATGGTCCGTGAGGAGCTGCACTGTACCCCTAAAGGACGTAATGAGTTTCCTAATGCATTCAAATGGAAATCTAGGGAATATGGGTGGAAACGAACTTGGGGGAAGTGGGATAATGCTGGAGAAAACAAAACTAGACCAGGAAGAGTTTATCAGTATGGCCTCATTGAGCAGAGATTCTAGTTTAATATTGTAGCTCATGTAATTAAAAGAAGGTGCCAAGGGGGCTGGAGAGATGACTCAGTGGTTAAGAACACTGGCTGCTTTTCCAGAGGACCCAGGCTTAATCCCCAGCACCACAGGGCAGTTCACAACCATCTGTAACTCCAGTCCCAGGGGATCCAACACCCTCTTCTCACTTCCACAGGCACCAGACATGCGTGCGATGCAAACCTATATGCAGACAAAACATGTATGTAGTGTGTGTGTGTGTGTGTGTGTGTGTGTGTGTGTGTGTGTGTGTGTTAAAAAGAAGGTGCCAAGAGTTTGTTTGATTGGCTGGCTGTTATTTTTGACATACAGTTCAAAAGATGGCCTGCTGTTCATTTGGAGATGTCTAATCCTCCTAGCTTAGTGTTGGTGAAGAGATTCAAAGGCTCAGGGGAATTGGAATGCTCGCGTAGATTTGCTGTTCAAAACCAAATCCTCAGTAAAGGTGCTGTGATAGCTTTCAGTGGAGTGGGTCAGTGAGTTTGGACAGCTCGGCAAAGGATACCTCCACAGCTCGGGACTATGTGGGGGACTGGCATCACAGTGACTCACTATAAGTAGCCAGAGCCCCAACCCTGAAGGGGTCAGGCCACGCCCCACTGCAGATTTCTCTCTGAGACATAGAGTAAAAATCTATGACATCCTGTGATGTCACAGCCCGCATTTATAGTTCTGCTCTCTGTGCCCCTTGTGACACAGGATCTGGTCAGGTGTTTTCCTGTGCTCGCCTCAGTTTGTCCGCTGGCCATGCCCCCATCATCCCATCACCCCATCATCCCATCATCCCATCTCTTTGACTTTAAGCTGTCCGCTTAGGTAGGCTTCCCAGTAGGTTTAGGAGGAAAACCTCTCCCTCTCTCCCTTCCCAGTTCCACCATGTTGTCGCTGATATAAGATGTACTGTCCCTTTATAATGATCTCTCATCCCAGGGCCAGATCATGGCTCCCATGGTTGTAAGACCATCTCTCCTAATAAAGCTCACTTCTGATAGGTAATTTCATGTCAGCTCTTTCCCCAAACAAACCACTATCACTGTCCTATTTTTTTTTATTTTTTATTTTTTTACAATATCTACCACTTTACCACAGTTAGGAATGATTTCCAGAGGAACTTGAGAGTTTGGGTGGCCAGGGACTTGACTGACATTGACCTGATGGTACCTCAGCCAGGGGTGTAGCCAAATACATGGAGTTCTTGTACTGGCCACAGACTCTCCAAAAATAGCTACAATCTCTAAGCACTACAAGATAATGCCTGGACAGCAGCTGAGTTCGACTAAGATGGCTACCATGGTCGTCTCTTTCTCTGTCTGGACTCCGTTCCCCAGTCAGCAGGCAGCTCTAGCTGAAGTTTTACCTTTGTTCTGTAAACGTCATTTGGAAATTAAACACAACATAAGGAGATGTGTTGGGTATGAAGTTGCTAAGGGGTAGACTTGTGATGGCTGATATTATAAACTTGACAGATCTAGAATCATCCGAAAGACAAGCCTCTAGACTCCTGTGAGGGATAATCTGGTTTAGGTTAGCCTGTGGGCGTGACTGTGAGGGGTTTTCTTGATTAGGTTATTCTTAGTGGGAAGACACAGCCTGAGTGTGGGCAGCATCTTCTGGAGGCAGCCCAGATATAGGGAAATCTGAGGGAAAAGCTTTGGCTTTTTGCCTGCTCGCCGCTGTATCTCGTTCATGAGTTCATCAACCCTGTTGTTGCTGTGGTCACCGTGCTGAAATCAGGATCCAGCTTCTTTGGCCTTCCAACTTGGACAGAAGACCAGTGGCTCTTTAGAAATTCTCCAGCCATTAGCACCAACCTGGGACTGTTAAGACATCCAGTCTTATGGACTTGGCAGGTACTGGATTCTCGACTCCCCAGGGTGAAGACAGTCATCGCTGGGTTTCCCAGACGGTGTTGTATGTCTGGACTCCATTCCCCAGTCAGCAAGCAGCCAGTCCAACAAATCCCCCTTTTATATGTTAAAACACACTGGTTCCCTTCCTCCAGAGAACCCTCTCTTACACACATGGCAGTTGTAGCTCCTGCCAGAGCAGTGCTTCTCAACCTTCCTAAGGCTGAGACCCTTCAATACAGCTCCTCACGTTGTGGTGACCCCAACCATACAATTACTTCCGTTGCTACTTCATAACTGTAATTTTGCTACTGTTATGAATTGTGATGTAAACATTGTGTTTTCCCATGGCCTTAGGTGACCCCTGTGAAAGGGTTGTGACCCACAGGTTGAGAACCACGCTGCTAGATAATCATTGTTCCTTTCTTACAGAGATAGGGCAAGGATTAGATGAAATAATCATAATAAACAACTTAATTATGCCTGATCATTAGGAAATACTTAATAAATAATAATCATTGCTACCATTTTTGTGTTCCATATGATATATATTTCTATGATATACATTTTTATTTATATGACCTGCTCTTTCCTCCTAATTTCTCTTTCTCTCCCTTCTTTCTTCCTTCCTTCCTTCCTTCCTTCCTTCCTTCCTTCCTTCCTTCCTTCCTTCCTTCCTTCCTTCCTTCCTTCCTTCCTTTCTTTCTTTCTTTCTTTCTTTCTTTCTTTCTTTCTTTCTTTCTTTCTTTTTCTCTTATGGAGTCTCATGTAGCTCAGGCCGGCCTCCAACTCCCTAAGCAACCAAGGATAACCTTGACTCCTGATCATCCTGCCTCACCTCCCAAGTGCTGGGATCACAGGCAGGTATCTCCATACTCAGTCTTCGCAGTGCTGGGGAGCAATCAGGGCTTCCTGCATGCTAGGTGAGTGCTCTACCAACTGAACATCTCCTGTCCTATGAGGGGTATTTCTCTAATCTATTTTCTTTAGCTAAATTCTTAAACATGAAATTCTCAAATCAAAGGGTATCTGCACTTTAGTATTATAGTATATTAAACATGGGTAGTATCATACACTATCCACGTTGCTGCATTACTTTTCCAAATAATTGTTAAGCATGGTAGGACCAGAAACAGGAGACCATCATCAGCCCTGGGAATCACTATTGGACTTTGCAAGAATTGGGATTTTAGGAATGATCCTTCTATACACCCATCAAGATACCCATCAAGAGAAGGGGTGGGTAGTTCGAGGCCAGCCTGGTCTACAAAGCGAGTTCCAGGACAGCCAGGGCTACACTGAGAAACCCTGTCTCAAAAAACAAAAACACAAAAAGAGAGGGGGTGGGGTGGGTTTTGCTGAATACAGGGCAGAGCCGAGAGAGAGAGAGAGAGAGAGAGAGAGAGAGAGAGAGAGAGAGAGAGAGAGAATAAACCCCAGTCAGGAAAGGACCTCTGAGGTCAAGGAGGAGGCTAGAGATAAGGAAGCCAACAACAGTGTCCATGCAGGAAGGGGCAGGGCTGCCCGATGCACACTGGCCCGCCAGGAATGCTGCAGGTAAGCCAGCGAATGATAAGGGATTGCTGAGTTCCAATTCGGTGATGGGAAGGGTAGGAATAGGGAGGACACTCAGTACACACACACACACACACACACACACACACACACACACTAATTAGAAGAACCTGTTAGGGGAGTCAAGAACCTTGACACCTTGTAAGACAGCCTAGCCACTGGCACTCAATGTGCTCTGTTATTTAAGTGACGCTGTTGGGCATTCAGTGCAGGCTTGACATAGTATTTCAAAGGTCTTAGGTGAGCAGACCCCTTTATGTCCGTATCCTGGTCTCTCAGACTCTCTCTTGCCTTCTATCCACTAAAATGGACCTCTTCCCAATCCATAGACACACCAGGTAAGCTGCCACTCCCAAGGAGCAACAGGGTATCCCCTCTGCCTACAAGATCCTTCCCCCAGAAACCCACTTGGCACACCACCCCCTGTCTCCATCAAATCTTTACATAAGCATCATCTCCTAAGACTCTCCCAGGCCACCTGCTTAAACATGGGCCTTCCCTGACTCCCAAGGTTGAGTCCTCTTCCCCACCTCTGAGCTCTATCTTGTGGTGACCCACAGAGGCTATCTAGTGAGACCTTATTCAGGGTCAGAGAATCTGAGCTTGCTTTACCCAGCAGGGCTTCATCATAGGATGATTTGACCAGGGGAGTGTTTACCAGGTGTTTGGAAGGGTCTATACTTGGTTGTACAGTGTGCTTTGATCTTTGGGAGAGGTCTTTTGCCTCTCCCCTTGGCATATTATAAAAAGCCCTTTTGAATAAAAGCCTGGGAGGCTGGGTATTAACCCAGTGCCCTCCTGAAGCTATCCCATGTCTCTGTCTTTCTTATCGTCTCTTTCTTTCTATCTATCATTTCCTCATTCCTCTCTCCTCCACCCAAGAACCCTGTGAAAGGTGGGAGCAGGTCGGAGCTGGACTCCAGCAGACTCCCACACTACCCTCTCATGCACTCTGTGCCCTTTCATTTAACACAGCTCACAGTTTTCAGTTCTCTCCATTTAGAAGTGAGAACCTGTCAAAAGAAGGAGGAGAAAAGGGAAGAGGAGGAGGAAGGGGGGAGGAGGAAGGAGGGAGGGAGGGAAGAAAGGTTACCTTACACAATGGGAGGGATTTTTGTCTCTTCACTGACTTATCAAGTGTTCTGAAGTGTCTGACACACAGAAGGGTCTCAGTTGATGCGCACATGAATGGTGCTGGGTGCTGATGCATGGTGGCACGGCTTACTGCTTCAGGGTTAACTCTAGGTCGACCCATGCTGAGCACCGCCTCAAGGTCTGTAGAAAGCTCTCAACAACCATCGCTCGGTCTAAGAACGTTCTCCTGGATGTCTATCGATGAGGAAACTAAGATGCACAGGGCCTACGGCCTTGGCCTATGCTACGTCTCTCGCCTGTAATGTTGGAGTCTATGGTCACATCTCAGGCCATCTCATCCTGACGCCGCTTTGTCCCCATGCTGGGCAAGGGTAGGGACTCTGGCTAGAATGTCCCTGGTCCAGTGTCCTAGGATGAGGGTGGTAGGCCAGGACAGTTGCTGTTTCCCAGCCCAAGTAAAGCCCCATTGGCTTGACCCTGCTCCACAGCTGGCCACCACCCAGCAGCTAATGACTCAGCTTCCAGCCTTGGCTCCCTGGTAATCAGCGGAGTCCAGATCACCCTGGATCTGCCCCTCACACGTGTGCCAGGGAGGACAAGAGAAAGAGAAGATGAGAGGGGACAGCTAATGAGGTCAGGGAGAGGCAGGCAATTGAAATTCTAGACTCACCAGGAGCCAAGTGGGCCGGGAGGCTGGAGTTACTGGCTGTGCTCAGCGGGCACCCAGTGGGCAGAAATCCCACTGCCTGGTTCTCCTGGAGCGGGGGGGTTGAAGGACGAACTGTATCTCTGTAGTTGTATTGTGATGGCGAAGGAGGAAACGGGAGCAGCTGATCCAGCCTGGGCCGGGAGTGCCCACGTGTGCACAGACCCGCCTTTGTGTTCTGGGCCCAGACAACAGGCCGCATTCTTCCCCCACCTCAGTGACGTCCTTCATGGACATGTCCCCAACGCGCATTGTCAAAAGATCAAGTAGCTATGGATCAGATGATATGGCATTCCCTCTAGTACCCACTGCTTGGGCTGTGCCTTCTCTTGTCGCTGAGAACAGAGTGGCTAGCTGGTCCCAGCCCTGCCCATGAGGCTCAACAGGGGTCTCTGATAGCTACAAGAGTCAGAATTTCAGAACACAGGAGCTTGAGGGGCCCTGAGAGCTAGCCCACACTTCAGGGAGGTGATAGTGGGGGACAGAGCCGTCACCAGCATTCCCTCCCCAGCAGCGGTGAACTTTCTACTAGGTAGCCTCACGGAGAAGACGGTGTGCACCTGAAGATCTGAATGAGATGGGAGTGGGTCGGCTGGATGTCTGGGGCACAGAATTTCTAGGCAGAAGGGGCTCCCAGTGTGTCTGCAGAACAGGAGGAAACCTCCTGTGCAGGCTCTGACAGCCTCATCAAAGACCTTAGACTACGCCCTAGAGGAGCCAGAGGAAGACAGGAGGCTCCTTGGAAGGGATACTTGTCACCAGACTGACCCGCAACCCCGACTGATGGTTTTATGTGCCAAAGCCAAGGGCAACAGATGAAGCTCCCCAGGGTGTTCCCTGCTGTCCTGCGTAGACACACCGCAGGACCACTGATGCCTCAGCTACTTTGGGAAGTGCTTCTCTAAATGTAACCAAAACATCCTTTGACTAGTACAATGGCCTCCTCCTCCGGCCTCCGAGGCTTATCCCCTCCTTGGAAAACTCACTTATCCTTCCAAGGATGACAAGTTCACACCGTAAGAGCTTGGAAGAGAGGTTATCCTCTCTAACTTCACGTTCTCACCACAAGATGG
>CABHPQ010172777.1:0-29438 GCA_902168405.1 Peromyscus aztecus | reverse complement strand
TCTTTCTTTCTTTCTTTCTTTGTTTTTTGTTTTGTTTTGTTGGGAATTGTAGGGCATGTCTGATTTACTTGGATTACCAGAGGATTTTTGAAATATGGTTTCAAATCTAATTTAGCAATAAACTGAATAAAATTGTTCTTTTTCTTACAAAGTAAAACTATAGCACATATTACTTGTAAAATTATAAAACATAGAAAACAGCATTAAAACCTTTTATCAACACGTTTACAGAAACTGAATTTTTAATGTCATTCTAAAGCTTTGTTTGTTTGTTTGTTTTAGCAAAATACCTAAAAGCATATCCAGGAAGGGGTAGTTTTCACAAGTCAGGGCACACCTGGTATAGTTCTTCCTTAAAGTATATGAATCTCAAAGTAGAACAAAAACTCAAATCTATTTTGGTTGGTTTGTGACAGGGTCTTGGTATGTAGCCCAGGCTGACCTCAAGATGCTAATGCCTGCTACTCTGAGTGTTAGATTTTCAGGGATGAGCCCCTGTACTGCCTAGGTAAAGTAAAACCTTATCAGTTGGCTGGTTAGGAAGAAAGCTGATCTGTGGTGTATGCCAAGGGTCAACTTGCTGAAGAAAGCAAGCCAGTTGGAGCTAGGAAACTGGACAAGTCTAGTTTACCTTAAAATTATTATTTAATTGTTGGTTGATTGGTTGTTATGTAGACCAAGCTGGCCTCCTATTTCCTATGATTATCCTGCCTCTGCCTTCCAAGTAGTTACAGGCATGTGCCACCATGCCCAGCCATGTTTATTTTCATCTTGTAATAACTTGAATGGAGTTGGTATATTGCTGTGAACATGTCATGGAATCATTCTCATAATAATTATGTGTTATTTGAGAGTAAATCTATTATTTTTTTTGGAAAATACTGTTATCTTTGTTTAAAAAAAACTAAAGAGCTCTCTAAGAATTGCCTAGATCAGCGATTCTCAATCTTGGACATGCGCAGCATGACAAGGAGGCTTGTTGACATATAGACTCTATAGAACTATATAGAACATGCTGTTCTAGCAGATCCCAGGGGGAATGGATGGTGCTGTTCCAGGGGCCACACCTCAGAGCGGCTGACTTCAGCAGAGACCTCGAGTTTAGTGCCTCCCAAACCACGGTACCTTTCCAGGTGGTTTAACTACGGAGGTTTAACACGACATAGATTTTTTTTTTCCCTATTAGTTTTTGTGTTAAGAAGTCAATTTCCCGGTCTTATCTTGACTAAAGAATTTCTTTAACATCTCCAAATTCCCACTCTTTTTGCTTTTTCTTTATTCTAGGTCCGTTTTCTCAAAATACGCTCGGAGAGCATCTGTAAAGTCAAAAGCACTTTTATTAAGACACGACTGATGTGGTGTAGCTATTTCTTCTGCCTTCTGTCCGTGTCTTTTCAATGCTCCCAGTAGAGTCTTTCTGGGGCGGAGCATCCGAGCTGTGGTGATGAGGGCCCAGGAAGCATTTGCTAGTCTCAGTGGAAAACAAGTGGCCGTTCTTGGTTATGATGGCCCTTGTCTTTGGATGTGCATCTGCCACTCCTTCCTCCTCCCTCCCTCCCTCCTTCCCTTCTTCCTTCTCTCCCTTCTTTTTTTTTTTTTTTTTTAAGACAGAGTTTTATTATGTAATTGGCTTCAGACTCATGGTGATCTTCCTGTTTTAGTCTGCTGGTTGCTTGGATCATGGGTGTGAGCCCAGTCATACCTTTCTAGTAAGACACAAACTGCTTAAGAAATAAGGTTGTTCTGGGGCTAGCAAGATGGCTGCACGGGTAAAAGCACTTGCCATCAAGCTTGAGAACCTGAATTCAGTTACTGAAATTCATATGGTGGAAGCAAAGATCTGACTCCCCCAAATTGTTCTGTGGCCTCCACATGTGTTGCACACACAAAATGAAATGTAATAAACAATAAAAATATTTTTTATTTATTTAGCAGATATAAAGAATGTTCTTAAAAGGAAAAATCAGGTTGAAAAGTGGGTCAGACTCAGAACTCATATAGCATACTATATATATTTGTAACTAAGTTAGTAGCAGAGAACAAAGACATTATTATTGCTGGGTATGATGCACATGCTTATAATCTCAGACTTTTGGAGTCTGAAGCAAAAGGATCCCAAATTCAAGGCCAGGCTTGGCAACACTGTCTTAAAATTTTAAAGGATGGGCAGGGGCAGATAAGTGGTGAAGAATTTGGCTCTGCGTTTGGGAATACTAGTTTTGATGACCTCTCTCAAAAGACATTGTTGCTTTTCCCATTGTTATTTCTCAAGTGTGTGGTATTTTAGAAGCTGTGTAACATGTGGTAATGTAATTGCTCTCCTGGCTGATGGGATGTGTATCAGTCACTATTCTATTGCTATGAAGAGACACTGTGACCAAGGCAACTTTCATAAAAGAAAACATTTAATTGGGGCTTGCTTGTAGTTTCAGAGGTTTAGTTATTGTCGTCATGGTGAGGAGCGTAGCGGCATGCAGGCGGGCACTGAAGCAGTAGCTGAGAGCTACATCAGATCTGTAGGCAGTGGGAAAGACTCTGGGCCTGGCATGGAAACCTCAAAGCCCACCCCGCAGTGACACACCTCCTCCAACAAAGTCACACCTCCTCCAACTAGGCCTCACCTCCTTATCCTCCTAATCCTTTCAAAAAGGGCCACTCCCTGGTGACATTCAAATATATGGGCCTATGGGGGACATTCTGATTCAAACCACCACAGGGTGTGTGGATCAAAGATGAGACTCCTGCTGCCTTTTCAACTACAGAATTAAAATTAAACGCAAATGAGTCCAGGTCTGTAGCTAGGCACAGGAGGAACACCTGCTTAGCACAAGTGAATCCCTGAGTCTGAACCCCAGTACCCCCAAATCTGCAAAAACTAGAAAACTGCTCCTCCACTAGCAGTTTTATTTTTGAGAACATAATTTTAATAAAAGGCCTATTTATGTTGAGATATAATGGATTGTTAGCCAAGTGAATTGGTAAACAAATACTCTAAAACATTCTGTTACAATTTCTAATGTAAAAAATATGGTCCTCAATTTTTTTTTTGTTTTTAAAATTGTGCTTTGTTTTTCTCAATAAATTTTAAGAGTATAAAGGTATCCCAAGGAAAGATGCTTCAGAACCCTGCTCATAGCTTTTAAGTGTAGAGCTTTATCAGTATTTTACCTAAAGGCTAATATGGGTCCTTTGACTTTGTTGTGACACATCTGAATTGTGTACATATAGGGTACAAAGTGGCTCCATTCTAATTTGTTCCTGGATTGCTCGCCTTGTAAAGAAACCCTGGAACTCCCACCTACGACGAGGACTTCCCCACTGGCCTCTAGAATCCACAGTCTTTTGGCCCTGACAATAGGACTTCTCACATGTCAGGTAAAAAAATAAACAAAATAAAAAAAATAAATCAGCTCTTCCAGTGGGGTTGGGGTGAGCTGAAAGATGCTGTGAAAGGTCTCAGAATTAAGTTACAGGAAAAGAAAAGACAGAGCCGCCCAGCCCTCTCCTGATGCCTCATACTGTTTGTCTTTGGCATCCAGTTCCCACAGCTGTATACAGTCAGGTGTAATGAGAAAGTGATAAAGAATAAAGATACTAACTAGATATCTAGAACGTCTTCCTTCCAGAGCAGTTGTCTCATATTTTGGGCCAGTCTGCTCTTACTGATTGTTCACATTAATGATTTGTTTGCCTTATTAAAAATAATTTGGGGCAGGGAGACCTATGTACATGAGTAGAACGAAAAAATGAAGTAACAGTGTTGGAGAAGTGGCGCAGGGGTTAAGAACTGTCCTCCCACAGGACCCAGGTTCAATTCCCAGCATCCACATGAAGGCTCAGAACTGCCTATAATTTCAGTTCCAGGGGCTCTAACTGCTCTTATGGCCTCTGTGGGTAACAGACATACGTGCAGGCTGTATAAACATCCGTATATCCATAAAATATCAAAAAATACCCATATATCCATTAGATAGATAGATAGATAGATAGATAGATAGATAGATAGATAGATAGATAATTTTTAAATGAAGTGTCAATGACGTCAAATCCTGACCTCACATGTCTTGGTTATGTGACTTGTCCAAGTAACATGAGCTTTCTCAGCCTGTTTCATTAAATAAGTAACCATACTTGCTCTGTCCTGGGCAGCAACTGCATTCAACAAAAATGATATGAGAGGGTACTTGCTAGATTTTCAAATTAGCTTTTTCTTCTGTTGTGCATTCCTTCCATTGTAAGGACATTCGTCTGAGCAGAAATACGAGTGCATAGCTTGCCATGGTTTTTGTTCTTGTTTTTTATTTTTATTTATTATTGATTTATTTATTAGTTTTCTGAAACAGGGTTTCTCTGTGTAGTCCTGGTTGTCCTGGAGCTTACTCTGTAGACCAGGCTGACCTCAAACCCAGAGATCTGCCTGACTTTGCCTCCCAAGTCCTGGGATTAAAGGCGTGTGCTACCATTTCTTGATTCTTGAAAAGTCAGTGAAATGAATCACCACCATGCCTTGCTCTTATTGCTGTGTTTTCAATATGATAAAACTCTTTGTATCATCCAGCTAAATGTTGTTGAACATCAGGATTTGTTGAATGCCAGATAGCACGCTAAGCCTTTTGTGTGTAGATCACAGATCTCAAAAGCGGTGGCCCACAAACACATAACTGTGTTTTTAAAGGTTTGACTTCAATGTGGTATAGACTCTTCTTGGTTACTAGCTTTTCTATCCCACCCTCCTGACACCGCTTATGTGCAATAGTTGCTTAGATTTCCCCTGGCTCCTGGCTGCTGTTCTTCAGTCCGTTTGTTGGCTGCTGCTGTACTGGATGTCTTAATAGCAGTGTATCATCAGCCCTCTCAGTGGATCCCACCCCACTCCAAATAAATACTTCCTGTTTGCCTGTTCTGTATCTCCCACCCCACTAGATACGCAAACCTTCTGTTTGTTCTGTACCCAATGCAGAGTCAAGCCCATAATGAGCTTGCAGCAAGTATTTGTTGACTTCCTGACTATCCCTGGAGGCACTTACATTCAAACATTTACTGTCCCTGACATGTTTGAGTCAACCTTACATCATTCTTTGTCATATTAGGCTTTTGTTTTTAACTCAGAAAAATAAAGCAAGCTTTAAAAGAGTTGAATTCTTGTCCAAAGTTTCACATGTAAGTAGCAGAACTCAAGCACAAAGCCTTACACATTAGACCTCTAGGTTAACTTGGTATAGTTACCTTCATCCTGGCTACTCTTGAACTACCTAGTTGCAATATTGTTGAGAATGTCTGGCTGTTCTAGTGTCAGAGGTAACAATTTATTTAAGTTTGGGTATGTACACTGGCCAGGCTAAGGATCAATATACTATGAATGTATAAGCATGCATTTATTATAGATGAGGATAAGCAAGTATGCTACCTACTCCTTTTGTTGTTGGTTTTGTTTGTTTGTTTGTTTGTTTGTTTTTTGAGACAGGGTTTCTCTGTAGCTCTAACTTTTCTGAAACTAACTCTGTAGACCCAGGATGGGCTCAAACTCACAGAGATCCTCCTGCCTCTGCCTCCCATGCTGGGTTAAGGGTGTGCACCACTACCACTGGGCACTACCCAACTACCCACTCTTAATGGCAATGTATGTGCATGTGTGAATCCACGTGCAGGCTTTTATATTAACTCTGAGATAATGAAGAGCATTTGAAGCATGGATTCAATATGATTTCTCTCCTTTGGCCCCTTATATCTGAAAGGAGGTTTTCCTTCTCCATTTTAGCTTCAGAGAAAAAAATTTCAATCTAGTTTCTCAAACCATTATCCTTAGGATACCGTCATTCCTGGTGCTGAACATTGCCAAGAAAGTAAGAAAGCTAATGACATAATGCTGCAAAAACTGAAGAGCTTTCACCTTAGAAAGAGAGATTTAGAGAAAGAGGTACTGTATTCCTTATTCTAAAACCTGATTCAGTTAGTGGGAAGAGATAGCTAAGACATCACAGAGCAGTTGCTCCTAGAGTTTCGGATTTGTTCAAGAAGTGCCTGGGGACCAGACTAGCTTATTATGCCTCTTAGAAGTAGACATACTAGCCAAAATTTGACTTATTTACAAATTAAATCTGCATTGGGAGATTTTATTCACAGGGGCTGATGACAGGCTCAGTTGCTAGGGACACCATGCCCAATGACTTGGATTCGACCACTGGAACCCACATGGTAGAAGAAAAGAACAAACTCTCAGAAGTTTTCCTCTAACTGCTACACATGCACACACACACACACACACACACACACACACACACACACAAAGTGTAATAAAAATTAAAGAAATTCTGTCTCAAAAAACCAAAAAAAAAAATTAAAGAAATTATTTTTTCATTTTCCCATGGCGTTATTGATTCCTAAAGAGGAGTTCGTTTTGACATTCCTTATAGTGGCTTCAAACTTTGTCACTTAGACACATTTAAAACAAAACCCTGTATCTCTTCATTGGGAAGAAGGGTCAGGGTAGAAGTACCTAGAGTTTCTCCATTGCCTTTTCCAAAAATGTAAATGTAATTGTACTTACTAATGTGTGTATGTTGGGGGGGGGTGCACATGGGCCATGGTGCATGTGTGGCGGTCAGAAGACAATGTTTAGGAGTTGGTTCTCGCCTTCCACCATGAATTCCAGGGATCACATAGGATTCAGTATCCAGCTACACTCCTAGCTATGATGTCTTATACCAAAAGGCTACCAGGGAAAAGCAGCCAGGGAAAGGCACAGTGGGGCTGAATCAGAAGGAAACAGGTTCCCAGATATCCTGCAGGAGTCCCGAAAGTATGCACAGCACTTCCCCAGCACTAACTAGTGATCTCAGGGTGAAGGGTCATATGCCAGGGGAGTTCAGTAAAACCACTTGCCCATAGAATTTTTATTGGGGAAATCATCTACCAAAGTTCCATCCACCAGAAAGCAAGCAAGTGTTCACTCTAAACGGTATGCTGTGAACAACGGAGTTTGGCCCCGTGATTCATCTGTAGCAAGGGTCATAGAACCCTCATACAGTTCAGGGCTCTAGTTGACTTGCTAGCTGGTCTCCCTAAGCGTAGCAGTCTTGAACCTGCTGTAGGAACTCGTGGTCAGGGAAGTGGTAAAATCATTTACATCGTTTAGGCATGAAGGACTGGACTTTGTATGGGTGCATGACTTCATCATAAATGTTCTAGTAGGTAATTTTATTTCTTTTCCTCTAAAATATAAAATACTTTTTTTCTAGTTATTGAAACATAAAAACAGAATTGCAACTCTTAAAGAGTTAATTGCTCGTGAAAAAGCACTTCCAGATCACACTACTGAGGTGAGTTTAACACGCTCTGCTTTGTCTTCAACATGCGAAAACACTGCAGATATTTATGGTCTCTTGGCAGATTTGCTGAAGTCTAGCTCTTAAGTAGCCTTGGCTGTCCAGGAACTCATTCTGTAGACTAGACTGGCCTCAAACTCACAGAGATCTGCCTGCCTCTGCCTCCCAAGTGCTGGGATTAAAGGGGTGTGCCACCACCGCCCAGCAGATTCTATACTTCTATGAATCCAGTCTCGTGTCACTCAATCCTTAATCTTTGAGCCTTAAAAAAAGAAAATTATGTGTGAGTGTTTTGCCTGCCTGTAGATGCACCAAGTGAATGCAGTGCCTGAGGAGGCCAGAAGAGGGCATCAGCTCCCATGGAACTGGAATTACAGATGTTTGTGAGGCCATCATGTGGTGTTGGGAACTGAACCTAGGACCTCTGAAAGATCAGCAAATTCTCTTAACTGCTGAGCCATCTCTCAAGCCCCCTTTCTTTGATTCTCAAGTTAAAATGATACTGTAAAATGATAGGAGTATGTAATTACTATAATGTGTGCAAACATATTTAATCTCAGGTCACAGATTTTGATTCGGAAGAAGCCAGGAATGCCAGAGATGCACCTGTGTTACTGGCAGTCAAACTGGATAAATACCACAATCTAAATGAGGAGCTTGATTTCTTGGTAAGATAGACCAATGCCTTATGGTCCTTTTTACACCAATTACTATCCACTACATTTTAAGAAGTTATCAACCTCCAAAGTATTGCTCATTAAAATAGTCACACTGGCATTGTGGCAATATTACCAACAAAAGTATGGAAGTATTTTCATGTTTTAAAATTGTACCTATCAGGCTGGAAAAGTGGCTCAGTGGTTAAGCTCTAATTCCAGAGGACCCAGGTTCAATTCCCAGCACTCACAAGGTAGCTCACAGCTGTCTATAAATCCAGTTCCAAGAGATCCAGTACCCTCTTCTTACCTCTCCAGGTACCAGGCATGCAAGCAATATACAGACATATGCAAACAAAACATCCATACACATAAAATAAAAATAAAAAGGAATTTTAAAAATAATTATAAAAATTTAAATATTGTTCAACTTGATTTGTGTTTAGACTAATAAGATTTATGTCTTTCAAAATGCAGAAGCCAAAAGATAAACATGCTTTTATTTTCCCTAATTCTAGGCATCAAAACCAAGGCTCACCTCATGCTAGATAAGCATTCTACCACTAGCTTTTTTATCCCTCCTTTTATTTATTTTTTAAATGTTATTATTTATTTGTGTGTGTATGTACATCCAGAGGTAAGAAGAGGGTGTCAGATCACCTGGAGCTGGAGTTCTAGTTGGTTACGAGCTGCCTGATGTGGGTGTGGGGTACCAAACTTGAGTCCTCTGAAAGAGCAGCAAAAGTGCTCTTAACTGATGAGCCATCTCTCCAGCCCGTCATTTACAGCCTTCATCTCACGATATCCCAGCTCAGCTTTTGAAGTTATGAGCTTACAGATACACACCACACACAGCTCTCCAAAATATGTGCTACTTTTCACTGTGGGTAAAGCACACTTAGCTTTTGTGTATTCTGCTATAATGGCTGCATTCAATGACCATGGTTGGAAATAACTCTTAGTTTACCTCAGGTGGCACATAAAGAGAATGCAAGAAAACAGGAGGAAATGAAAACATGATTTTGGTGTTTAGACAGTTACAGAACAATTAAAAAACTGAGTTGGTACAGTATAATATTTTTCTTTTTTCATACTATATTTTAATATACATATACAATGTGCATTAATCAAATAAATTTCTTTCTTCTTACCATGACTTTGTGTTTGGGGTTTTGGCCACTTCCCTCCTGATTATTTGTAGAATATGGCGCATGTTCCTGTGAACACTGGATCTTATTACCTGTTATCCAACCCCCTGCCATCCTGTCTTCTCCTCTGTTCTTCCCATCCTCTAGATATCACTACTACACACTCACTTTAACTGTTTAAAAGCATCTATCTATCAAGCAGAACATGCAGTGTTTTTAACTTCCTGGGTCTGATTTATTTCATTTTCTATAATATCTTCCTTTTCCATTCATTCAGCTGCATAAATATGTATCACAGTCACATGATAATCAATTATTCTTTTGTTTTGTTTTGTTTGGTTTGGTTTTTTGGGACAGGGTTTCTCTGTATAGCCCTGGTTGTCTTGGAACTCGATCTATAGATTAGACTGGTGTGGAACTCAGAGATGCCTGCCTCAGCCTCCCTGAGTGCAGGGATTAAAGGCGTGTGCCACCATGCCCTGACAATCAAAGGTTTTTTTTTTTTTTTAAGGTCTATGAAGATAGAAGTCTGAACGGTCCTAATTTTAGCACTATAGATTATGTGTGTTAGATTATTACATTGTGCCACTGTAGACTCACGATTCTCGGTCCTGCCTGGGCAGCAGCTGTTTTTATAAACAATCATTCAGAGGCTTAATATTAATTACAAAATGTTTGGTCTATGGCTCAGGCTTATTGCTAGATATCTCTAATGTCTTAAATTAACCCATTTATATTAATATCTATTTTGCCACATGGCCATGGCGTTACCAGTCTGTTGGCATGTTGCTCCTTGGGCAGCAGATTGGTGTCTGCCCTGACTCCGCCCTTCTCTCTGTAGGTCTGCTTGGATTTCCTGCCTGGCTCTTATCCTGACTTACCAAAGGCCAAAGAAGCTTTATTTATTAACCAGTGGAAGCAACACATATTCACAGCATACAGAAAGACCATCCCACAACAATTCCTCTTCTCTGTCTAATCAAAAGATTTTTAATTTAACATAGTAAAATGACATATAACAAAACAGTTATCAAACAAGAATTACAGTTACAATATCTAGTCTATTTGTATTTTGGCAAAATTAAAGAAAATATTCTATCATCTATCCTATTTTTGTGAGTCTAAAGTTTTATATCTAATTTATGTTTTATCATAACTAAGGAAAACTGTAACTATCTAGTCATCAACTCCATCAAAGACCCCAGAAGGATATAATATTACTTCAGTAAACAGGAAGTGCATTGTAAGCAACTTCCAAAATTCTAGAAATGACAGAGACATCTAGCTGCCTGGACAGTCACCCAAAGTTCCTCTGTAATATTGGGGCATCCATCTTCAGCCTACTGGCCTAGAGTCACTGGCATATTTTTCAGTGAAGCAGGAAATTTGAAGGACTATTCCACCTAATGTTAAAGTTCGTCAGTTGCTTTCCTCTGTGTCCTGAAGAATGTCTGGCAGTTTCTTCTGTGAAGCAGAAACCTAGAAGACCATCCTGCCTTTTTTAAGCAAAGTTCAGTGATCACCTTCCTATGGGTCCTGCATATCCAGTTTATACAACATATTGTCAAGCAGTCCAGGCAAGAGCAGTTTCTTGCCCAAATGGTTAGCCTTTTCCACATTGTAAGCAAACTCCATAACAAGTTTCTTTGATGCCCATCATCCTCTTTGAAGTAATTGGTGCTGCCAGGAGCAGATGTATCTCACTGTCCAGAAAAGTCTAAGTTCTTAAAACATTTTAAATGCCATATTCTGTAGGTTTTTGAAGTGTTTGAAGATTATAGTTTTTCCTTGTTAACAAATTTAGGAAAGAAACTCACTAAAGAGATGTAAATGTATAAGTTTGAAAGACATCAAAAGATAGTTTGGGGTTGGTAATACAAATTAGGATAGAAAATGAATTAGGTACAACATTTTGGACTCACAAAATAGGATAAATAATGGAGCATTTTCTCTGAGTCTGTCAATGTTAAGGGACTGGACATTGTTAATGTAATTATTCCCTGTATATATTGTATATAGTTATTATACTTATTGTATATAGTTTTTCTTATATTAGTTATAACCTTCTTTTATTATTTTAGACAAAGAAGGGGAAATGTGGTGATATTTTGTTGTACTCTATTAAAGCTTGCCTGAAGATCAGAGGACAGAGCCAACCACAGAGTTTGCCATAGAGGTCAGGCAGTGATGGCACACACCTTTAATCCTAGCACTCAGGAGGCAGAGGCAGAGATCCATCTGGATTTCTGTGAATTCAAGGCCACACTGGGCTACATGAGATTAATCCAGTCTGGAAGGAAACAGGGCCAGACAGTGGTGGCACACACCTTCAATCCCAGCTCTTGGGAGTCACACACCTTTAATCCCAGCACTAGGAAGGTTGAGGCGGGAAGTGATAATGGTTGGGCAGAGAAAGGAATATAAGGGAGGACTCGCCTTTAATCCCAGCACTCGGGAGGCAGAGCCAGGCAGATCTCTGTGAGTTCGAGGCCAGCCTGGGCTACAGAGCGAGATCCAGGACAGGCACCAAAAACTACACAGGGAAACCCTGTCTCGAAAAACCTAAATAAATAAATAAATAAATAAAATGTGAGAAGGCTAAAAATCACTCTTAGCACTGCTAGTTAGTGGGACGTTTTCTGTAGTTTTTCTTCTATAATTTCTTTGAAAATTAAAGTAACTTTCAGAGAAAAAAATATTAATAAGCTTTCCTGATGACCCTAAATGCCACTCTCAGAAAAAAAGTAATTTCTTTATTTAAAACTTTTATTACATTTGATTGATTTCTGTGTGTGTGAGTGTGTGTGTGTGTGTGTGTGTAAAGCCATATTGATATGGAAAGTGCCATGGCACACATGGAGGTCAGAGGACAACCTGCAGGAGTTGGTTCTCCCTTTCCATGTGGGTCTGGGGACAGTACTCAGGTCATCAGCTGTGGCTGCAGGTGCCTTTACCCACAGAGCCATCTTCCAACCTGTATAACTTCTAATTTTCAATAATATTCTTGCAAAAACTGGACAATAGGCTGGGCCATGAAGTACATTAAGCTGAAACTTAGAAATGAGCATCATTTGCAAGGGAGGGTATGTCCCAGACCCGTGCATCATCACCCACATCACTGCTCTGACTCAGACTCAAGCATGTCTCTGCATGTGTTATCTATGTAAAGGATGGTAATGACAGTTGGATGTGATTGATGTCCGTAGGTACTAGCAGATGCTTGGGTTGTTTGCAAAGCCATCTCATAGTAGAAAATAACAGAACCAATGAAAGTCCATCATAATTCCTGCTTGTGTGTTCTGTATGTAATCTAACCCCAGATCCAGCTCATCTGTGTCACGACTCACTTTAGTAGAACTCTATTTCAGAGAATATGGACTAAAATATAGCTGATTGTTTTCATTTTTACGCCTGTTTCATGGTGGTTTCCAGGTTACAGTTTCACTGATGTTTCTCTGTAGATCACAAAGCTGGGGGGCCTACTAGAGAGCAAAGAAGACCACTACAGCAGACTCATCGAGGAGAATGACAAGTACCGAAGACATGTAGGCAGCTTAATAAATAAGGTACAAGTTCTCTTACAGGAAAACAAACAAAACCTTCAAAAAATGATGCCAGGCATCAAAAAATGCTGGGGATGTGGCTCAGTTGGCAGAGTGCCTGCCTAGCATGTGCCCTGGGTTTGGTCCTCGGCATGAAAAAGCAAACCAAACAATGATAAAACTCCACACAAACATCACATCAGAACTAATAGAACCCCAGAGCCAAAAGGATCTGAGGTTTGCCAAGACACTTTATACTGGTCCCTTTTTTCTCATAATGCACATTCAATGCCCCCATTAGCAGGATAGCTGGAAAGTGGCCAAGAACCTTGTACCAGGCACTTTAAAGTCTTAATTTTGCTACTTTACCTTCAAGGTAATTAAGTATCTTGCCAACTTAGTGTTTAAGTTTCCTCTCTGTTTTCATTTTGGTCTTTTGAGACTGTCTCCATATGTAGCCCAGGCTTGCCTCGGAATCTTACATTCTACTGCCTCAGCCTCCCTCCCAAGTGCTAAAATTGCAGGCATGGGCCAACCGTGCTTGGTTTCTAGTTTACTCAGAAAAAAAAAAAAAAAAAAAGGCTGCATTAACTTTAATCAAATAGGCTCTAATCCTTAGCTGACCCCCGTGTCGTTGGAACCATTGTGTGGAAGGCTGGGATGACAGGGCCCTCACTGGAGCTGTCTAGTTTCTGGGACCCGCGTTTCCAGCCTGATGAGTGGGCCCAACTCTGTTGTTACTCATATTCCTGAGATCAAAATAGAAAAGGATGTTTTGTCTGTTGTAAGGTTTTCATTTATTGTACTCAAATAATTAAACTTCAACTTGTAAAGATTTTTAAAAAGGAGAAAGTAATCAAAATTAAATACAAATGCTTGTATTTATATAAAAAAAAATTCTTATTTTCTCAAGGTAACGTCATATGAAGAAATTATCAAATGTGCTGACCAAAGACTTGAGATATCCCATTCTCAGATTGCACAGTAAGTTAATAAAACTATTTTTTAAAAATTTTGTGAATATTTACTGATGTTTTATTTCATTCTCTGGCTTCTAAGATCTTTTTCTCTGACTCGTAGAAATAGAAAAACAAGGGTGTGTATTTAGGATGGGCTAAAACCATGTCCCCCGGCCGGATTCAGAATAAGCTGCTTTATTACTCATGGGGGACGCTGCTGGTCCAAGAGCACAGCCTGTCATGTGACCTGGGGCTTGCTTGCCTTGCTGCTGTTCTCAAGAGTTACAGCTTTTCTGAGAATTTTGATATACAAGCAAACTTCCTAAAAAAGGCACCACCAGTTTATATTTAATCCGAAGAAAAAGAATCTTGAGCAACTTGGGACTTCTGGTCTTGGGTTTTGTTTCTTATTTTTTGAAATCTTCGTTGACCTCGGGCTTCGAGTAACCTCGCTGTTAGGCCACAAGTGAGGCGCTGTCGCCCGTGTTCTCACTGACATGCCCCCCCACACACACACCCTTACCCACCCCACCCCTCCTTACCTGTACCAGTCACAGGAAGAGCTCTCTCGCAAGAAGCCACTGTTGTCCCAGCCCTGGAGAGAGAGCTAGTGATGACCAGGCCGCCCACCCCGAAGGAGACCCAGGAGTTCAAAGACTTTATTCTCTCCAACTGGCTATCCCGTCAGCAATCAATGGTCACTGTTTCCCCACCAGCCTCAGCGCCATCCTCCTCTTCCAGGTGGAGTACCAACCACCCTGACAGTGCCCCATGCCTGCAGGATCCGAAGTTGTTCCTCCTGCAGACAGGGGCACCACCCCCACCACCCCCCAGAGAGCCACCACTCAGCAGCTCCTGGGCGGTTGATGGGCAACTTGATGCTGAGTAGCTGAGAGCCCTGATAGGGAGCATGGCGGTCAGTGGGTCATCAGCTTTGCAAAGGCCACGCTGTGAATTAAGCATAATAGTGTCCTCTTGCATGGTTGGCGGGCCTCAATGGGCCCAGTTTGAAGCTGGACCACAGCTCAGCAACGGGAAGCGGCGCACAAGACTTCCCCCTTGCAACTAGGGGAATTCCCATAGCCGGGAATAATTCCACAGGGTGGAGAGGAACTGCAGGCTGCTTACCCCAGGGTGCCATCCCACAGCTACCCCAGCCAGAGCATCACCTGCTCCGGAGCTCCCCCACCGTGAGCTCCTGCTCATGACGCTGCCAGAGGCCCCCTCACCAGAGTGGGGAGAGGGAAAGAACAGCACCCTAGGCATCTCAAGACATGCTTGCAAACCCACACAGGTGAGAAACCTTAACGCTGTGATGGGGTTCACATCACAGCTGTGGGTGAACACGCCAGCCCCAAAGAACTGCCCTTGGCACTACTGCAATACACGGGGCATGGACCTTCCGGGGGCAGAAGTGTGATCCAGCCTTCTCCAGGCGGGGCTGCCTCACCTTACACTTCAAGAATCATCTGCAGCCCAGAGCGGTGGGGCATTTTTAATCCCAGCACTTGGGAAGCAGGCAGATCTTTGAGTTCAAGGCCAACCTGGTCTGCAGATGGAGTTCCAGTAAATCCAGGGCAACACCGAGAAATCCTGTCCCCAAAAACCAAAACCAAGGAAGCAAACGGAGTTATTTTTGCAATCCCAAACAACAGAACTTCCCAGAAACAACCCAGAGTGTGCCCAGTACTCAGGCCTTTCACACCCTTCCCAAGAAGGGAGGGACCTAGCCCATGAGCCCTGCAATCAAGCCTTAGCATGGTTGATTGTGAATGGAGAAGCAAGAATCCAGAAGACAAAGATAGGGGCCTAGAGCTGATTGTCTCGTTCCCATTCCAAATCCAACTTGAACATCTGGAGTTATAAAATGACAGGGTGGCTGGAAGTTTGGGGTGTCAGGGTTTACATCAGGTCTGAGTTAGGGAGAGGGAATATAAGAATCCCTTTAAATTGTTTCTATGATACAGTGTAAATACAGAGCTCATCCTGTGTTCTTGTTGCTTTCCAAAAATGATTATTAATGTTAGGAGAGGAAGAAATTCAGGTATAGAAAATGTTCTAGGGCCGGAGAGATGACTCCAAGGCTAAAAGCACTGGCTGCTCTTTCAAAGGACCTGGGTTCAATTTTCAGCACCCACATGGCAGCTCAGAACTGTTTGTAATTACAGTTCCAGGGGATTTGACACCCTCACACAGACATAGATTCAGGCAGAACAGCAGTGTACAATGTACACAAAATAAAAATAAATAAACAACTAAGTGATGTTACTAAATGGCAGTCATCATTCTAAGGGTACAAAATGAGGATGACCTAACCCAGGTAAACACATCTGCTTTATGTCCTTAACATTTGTTTGGGTTTTCGTTTTCTCGAGATTGTTTAGTTTGTGTTCATGTATGTGCACAGGCTTGCCTGTGCCTGTGTGTGTGGAAGTCAATTATCTCCTTCCATGGTGGGTTCTGGGGATCAAGCTCAGGTTGAGGCCTGTGTGGTAAGAACTTCTGTCCACTGAGCCATCTCACTGACGTTCTTCCCACCATCTCCTCTTTGATGCTCCCTGAGCTCTGCCAGTTTAGTTTTGACTTTCTCTTGTATAGTATTAGAGGGACCAGCCTTAATATTATACATCCCAGGGGCTCAGGAGAGAGAACCATGAACAGCGAGGACTATTTTCGGGAAACAGAATCTCAGCACACTGAGCTGTTTAGTCCATTCACTTTAATTCCTCTGGGATAACATCCTATTTACACAGCTTCGCTCTGTTCTCATGACTAGCTCCTTTCCTGCCTGATTTCTCTCTATATTCATCTACTGCTCCCTCTAAGTTCTATCTTAATTCACTCGTCTTATTTCTGCCTCATCCAGGTCCTTTTCATCTCGTTCTTACCCAGATAGTACTTCCCCATCTGACTCTTCCTCATCTTCCTTCTCGTCCACACGTTCTTTCTGGTCAAAATCCTCCTTATCCCTCTCCGTTCTCTGTCTCTAAGTTCTCCACGTTCCTCCTAAGTCTCCCAGTAATCCAGTTATAAACCCAAGCAATAGCAATCCCCTGGTCTAGCGGGGTCATAAAGGCAGGTAAGAATTTTCCTCAGGCAGTGACCACCAGCCTTTCTTTTACAATCCAAAATGGGAGTGGTAAAAGAGGTCAACTGAGTGCTAATGACCGGTTAGTATATCCAAAAGGGGATCTATGTGCTCAGTCTACATTCTGGGAAGTGGTTAGGTAAGAAGTCAGGGGTCTATTAGTAAGGTTGTATAAGAAAGGAGGGTCTCACCCTAAACTGCACAAGAAATAAAGCTATCTACCTGACCTAGGAGACAGGTGTTGTTTTGTTTGGCCTTGGATGTTTGATAGGCATTTTAGATAAATACACTGTTAGAAGTTCTTGGAAGCACACAAGAAAATCATTTTAGGAACCAACATATATATATATATATATATAATATATATATTATATATATATATATATAAAATCACCACGACTTCTTAAGCCTGACTTTTCCAAGTAGTAGCTTTTGTGATAGTAGCTGAATTCCGTTGTGTTTTCCTGTGGCTTGCAGCAACTTTCATTTACTTGGCACATTGACTTCCATCTTTCATTTCCAGTCTGTAACTGTTTGCCAGTGAGATGCCTTTCCTAGAGACAAAAGAAATTTGGATCTTGCTTTTTAGTCCAATCAGCTAGTTAGTGTCTTATTGTTGTTGTTGTTTTGGTTTGGTTTTAGTTTTTTTGCTTTGTTTTGTTTTTGTTTTTGTGTTTTTCAAGACAGAGTCTCTCTCTGCAATTCTGGAACTTGCTCTGTAGACTGAGCTGGCCTCGAACTCACAGAGATCCACCTGCCTCTGCCTTCTGAGTGCTGAGATTAGAGTGCACCACCACCGCCCAGGTTAGTCAGTTTTTTTTTTTAATTGGTTAATTGGACAGTTAAAACCACTTACACTTAGGGTTATTATTGAGAGCGCTGTGCTGATTCCTGTAATTTGATTGGTTGTTTTTCTGGTTAATTGCATTATTACTTGTTCTTTTCTCTCTCTTCTATTCATATTAGGGATTTGTGGGTTTATTCTATCATGCACTTTGTATTCTTTCTTAGTTCTTCCTTGTTCATCTGTTCCTCAAGAAGGGTATTCTTCCCTGTGCTCCTTGGTCCCCACTCTTCCTCCCCTATATTCAGGGTTCACATAAGCGTCCTTTGCAGTGTTGGCTTGGCAGCCTTGCTGTTTTTAGTTTGTTTGTCTTGAAATAATCAAATTTCTCTACCGTTCTGAAAGACAATTTTGTGGGACACAACAATCTTATTTGGAAGTTATTTGCTTTTAGGACTTGAAATATACCATTCCATTCTTTACTGGATTTTAGGGTTTCCTTTGAGAGGTTTGATGTGCTGTGTGAGCCTTTGTCTAATTCCATTCTTTCCTGGTTTGAGAGGTTTAATGTGCTATGTTTGCCTTTGTAGATGAGCTGGCTTTTTTTCTTCCTTGTAGCTTTTAGTACTGTTGGTTTTGAACTTTTTTAGTGTCTTGACTATATGTCCTAAAAATATATTTGAGATTCTAAATGTCTCTTTTGCTTGGATCTCGATCTCTCTCTCTCTCTCTCTCTCTCTCTCTCAATGCATAAAAACAGGAAAATCTCTATCTAACAGGCCAACAGAATGCTGTGACCATGCAGGACACTACCACACATTTTCCTGTGGTAAAGCAGGTCCAGACAAGGAACTCTGTTAACACACTCCAGGGCTACATTACACTGACCCACTGTGCAAACAAATGAATCTAAATGACATGCTATAGATTTGTCATTATCTATTCTTATCTTTAGCCCTGGAACCTATAAAGGGAAAAATTGACCAAGTGTTCTGAATTGCCAAGAAAAGACCCAGATTCCTGTATTGTGAGATGGACAGATGGTGTATGATTAGCTTTGGATTTAATGTTAGTTATGAGAAAATCTGATCATAAAATATTTATTTTCTATTATTATTAAGAAATTTTTATTAAGAAAATTTCTATTCATTTTATATACCAGCCACAGATCCCCCTCTCCTCCCTCCTCTCGCCCCATCATAAAATATTTAATAGGGTAGCTTTATTATAGATAACAACCTTAGCTCATAATCCTTACAGTATTGACTCACAGTCTCTGGTGGTTTAAGTGAGAATGGTCCTGTAGCCTCATATGTTTGAATGCTTGGTCCTCAGTTAGTAGAACTGTTTAGGAAGGATTGGGAAATATGGCCTTGTTGGAGAAAGTGTGTCACTGGGGGTGGGCTTGGAGGTTTGAAAAGCCCACACCAGGTCCAGTGTCTGTCTCCCTCTGCCTGCTGCCTGTGGATCAGGATGTAAAGCTCTCAGCTACTGCTCCAGTGCCATGCCTGCCTGCTTCCTGCCATGATGATGATGGACCAACCCTCTAAAACTATAAGCAAGCCCCCAATTAAATGCTTACCTTTGTAAGAGTTGCCATGGTCATGGTGTATCTTCACAGCAATAGGACAGTGACTAAGACAGTCTCCAGAGAATTTACAAAATATTCATCTTGAAAAGTCCATTTTTGTGTAAAAATGCAATTGTTTCTTCCCTCAGTTTGGAAGAGAGAAATAGACATTTGGAAGATTTAATTAGAATGCCCAAAGAGAAAGCCAGAAGGTCAAGGTAAGTTTCCCTTCCTTTTTAAAAAAATAATGTCTTTAAAATACATATAGTAAATTATACATTTAAAAAATTTCTCCCCTTATATTTTATTTAATATTAAAAGATAAATATGAAGTATTTCATATTTTTCTAGTATAAAATAGTTGCTTGATCAAAGTTTTCTTGTAGGCCATGCCCAGTGGCACATATCTAAAACCCCCAGCTATTCTGGAAGCTAGCCTGCAAAGTTTAGCAAGATACTATGTTAAACACAGGTTTTGTTTTTTATATTATTTTGAGATGGTCTTATATCTGGGTTGATTGTTTTTTGAGCTATTTTTTTGCTGTGCAGCACAGATTACAATACCAAATCCTTCCACCAAGTGCTCCCAAGTTTTGAGATTTCAGGCATGTTCCACCTACTAAGTTACAATAAAGTTTTTGCAGAGCCTGAATTAGAAGGCCAGGCTGCCTGCCCTCACAGTAGCTCTAAGCAAGAGACTGCTGAGGTTATGAGCTGAGGTGTTTATCGCCTTCTACATGTTTATAAACTGACTCCCTTCACTAACACGAACTCTTAATCTGTAATTTTAGAAGAGTCTCAGTCATGTAGCCCCGTGCAGCAGAATATTTACACGATCTTTTAGGTCAACTGTAAGTACGTAGTTGGGTCCTAGCTTCAGCAGTACATAGACCAAAACTGGAGATTTAGAAAAAAAATAAGGGGCGGTGGTGGCGCACGCCTTTAATCCCAGCACTCGGGAGGCAGAGGCAGGCAGATCTCTGTGAGTTCGAGGCCAGCCTGGGCTACCAAGTGAGCTCCAGGAAAGGCGCAAAGCTACACAGAGAAACCCTGTCTTGAAAAAACAAAAAAAACCAAACAAACAAACAAAAAAACCTAGAAAAAAATAAGTTATTTTATATGATCACTTTGCAAACACTAGTTTAATTCTGCTCAGGAATTTTGATTTCCAAAACAGCATGGATTTTCTCTGAGTTGTAGAAACATACTATGGCATTTTTTTTTAGAATTATTTAAAAATATTTTCCATATAATTTTATACATTTACCCATTGAGACATTTGCTTACTTATCACATAGATAATTTTTACATTGAATGTGAGGCATATTTATATGGATTTATTGACTTTGAAATCAGGGAAAGAGGTCACAAGGCACTCCCCAGCTGCTAAGTCCTGTGTGAAAACTCCAGAGCCCTGCAGGCTTCAGCCATGATGAGCTGTGAAGTCTTGATTGACCTCTGACCTCAGTGCACCCTTCAGTGCAGCTTGAGACTTCCTCTGCATCTTCTCAAAATCACGGTGCTGATTTTGGTCAGTTGTCTCTGGCAGTGGAAAGAGTGGAACTTTGGGGTTAAAAAAAACAGTCCCAGATGTCTAACTTTTTAAAATACATTTTTATTTTATGTATGTCTATGTGTGTGTGTGTGTGGATATGTACACGTGAGTGCAGGTGACCACGGAGGCTTTGCACCCCCTGGAGTTGGAGTTAGGAGCTGTTGTGAGCCACCTAACAGGAGTGCTGGGAACCAAACTCTGTCCCTGAAAGTGCTCTCAGTCACTGAGCCATCCACACCCTCCATCCCCCACCCCCACTGTCTACTTTTGGCTCCTAGTTCTTCACTTGCAAGGAGATTTTGTAGGTTTTCATTTAAAAGCTAAATCTTGATGTAAGTAAATTAGGATCCTATTAAATATAATGAGACTGTGGCCCAGTTTATTCACATGCATCAAGGATAGTCCACACTAAGGATGGGCCACACTGAGGATGGGCCACACTGAGGATGAGCCACACTGAGGATGGGCCACACTGAGGATGGGCCACACTGAGGATGGTCCACACATTATGTGTTGAAAGTTTTGTCTTTTTAGGGTTTCATAGTTTGATCCTAAAGGACAACTTCTTGAAAGTGATAGGCAAATATACCAAAATAATGGTATTTTTTTAAACCATATTCACTATTTTAGTCTTCTCTCCCCATTTTTACGTCATATTCTTTCTTTCTTACAGACCAAGATTAGAAAATCATCCAAAGTCCATGACCTTAATAGGTCATCTTGATGGACACTGTAAAGAATGTTCTATTTCCGTGTGAACTGACTGTAATACATGATTAAATACTCAATTCCTGAAGTTAATTTATTTGTATTGTGTGCACGTGTGTGTGCATGTGCATGTGCGTGTGCCCCCGCATGCACTTGAGTATCTAAGGTGGAGGACAAGCTCGGGTGTCCCTTCCCAGGAGTCATGCATGTTGTTTTAGGACACAGGGTCTATTGTTGGTCTAGAACTTACCAAATAGGGTAGGCTGGTTGGCCAGTGAGCCCCAGGAATCCTCCTGTCTCCATCTCCACAGTGCCAAGACTACAAGCGTGCAGCACTGTGCTTGGATTTTTAAAAATGTGGGCTAGGAGTGTGACTCAGGTCCCTGTGCTTGCACACCTAACATGTGACCTGTTGATGTTCTATCCTGCTTGGTTTCCTGCCTCCAGGTTTGCCTTCACCCCATTCCATCCCTTTGTCAAATCCCCAACAATAGCTGTTGGTCACCATGCTCTGTTAGTGGACATCATTTCCTCTCACAAAGCCAGTCAGTCAGGTGCAAGCGCGAGTTTGTGCCGAGTGCGTAACCGGTTCTGAAAGACACGCTGACCGAGGCAAGCTGTCACCACGTCTGTCTTTGCTGGAGAACTCTATAAGGCAGGGCCTATCTGAACATGGAAACAGAAAATGTGGTGTTTGCTGAGCCTTGGAACAGTTGGACAAGGTGGTTCACCAGATCCTCTCCTAGGGGTTCAGACAACTACTGTCTTCGGGGAGGCGGGTCACATGACATGGCTGGGTGGATGACAGGCCTTAAGAGCTTGGAGGGCTCTGGACAGGTGAGGTGCAAGGGGAAGAGGAGACCCACCCGGACAGCACTGGGTCAGTTGAGACTGACATGCTCAGCAATTCAACTAATTCATTCTAAAGGCAAAGAAAAAAAAATCAGAATACTTTTTAAATCGGATGAAAACATGGAACATAACTTGTGACCAGTTAAGAGAGCTGCAGCCATAGCGGTGTCTCCTTTCAGGAAGGTGAGCATGAGAGCTGTGAAGCCACCCAAGAATAAGAAGAACCCTTCCTTATAATCCAAGGAGCCTCTGGGAAAATCGAATGTTCTGGGGGAAGGGAACTGTTGCAAAGACAGCTAGGTCTGGAGTCTTCACACTGAAGGGATGAAACAAGTGAAGGAAAGCCAGCCCAGGCTGTCCAAAAGCAGGACTCTGCAGAAACCCTGACTTAGGTTATGCACTAGGAGGATTTTCTACAGCAGGATACCTACAGGTTATCTCAAAATAGATACACCTCCCTTGGCACGCGGCTTCAGGAAACACTAAACGGGCATTTCTCCCTTGGAGCCCTTTCCACGCTCAGAAATTCTTTCTCACTTCTTCACAAATCTATGATTGCTCTGCTCTTTAAAAAAGGGGGAGTGGGAAGCTAGGCACGATGGTGCATGCCTTTAATCCTAGCACTCAGGAAGCACAGGCAGAGTTTGAGGCCAGCCTGGTCTACATAGCAAGTTCCAGAGATGCTGAGGATGCAAAGAAAAACAGGTAAAGATCACAAGGACACTTTGTAGTGGCATTCCTGCTGAGCTCCTGGCTTGGCTCCAGAAAGCAGCACCTAGACCTAATCCTTCCTTTGTTTAGCCACACCTTTTGTTTCTCTTACCTTTTGTTTCTCTTATCGCCCTATGTGAATCTTGTTTGAGAGTCAAGGATCAGAGAGTCCTCCAAGGATCAAAGGCCTATGCAAAACTTGGTCCAGGAAACCCGGAAAACCGAGATACCTGATAATTCAAGTAATTTGCACCTGGCATTTGGTCTCTGGGAGCTCCTTTTGGGTTGCTTTGAAGGTATGGAAATTAATTATCTAAACTGTAAAAAGGAATAAATAAATATGCCCTAGGCGAAGGAAGGGAAGAATGCTTCAGTCCTTCGAGGCTAGACCCCCCTGCAGCCATGAAAGGCTAGATTCATTCTTAAGATGCCTCTATGTCTTCATTCCACGGACCCGCATGAACCCACACACTCGTGTAGCAGCCACACAGCTACAACACTTGTGTATAGGAAATTAGATGAGGAACTGTTCATGATCCCTGCACAGAGTGATGGTCCTGCGCTAGAGGAGCTTGTGAGAAGTAGCCCTGGCCTGTAGAGAGGCTCCGGGAAGACATCACAGAAATCCTGGTACCTGAGCAGGATCCTCAACTCGGTAGTCTCAGGTTGAAAGAAGAAAGCCAAACATGTGGAACACATGCAGGTCTGAGATGACTGACCATCCTGAATCCACAAGTCAGGTTTGAAACCCAAGCTCTTCCAGTGGCGAGAGATGAGGGTGATCATGAAGAACAAGAAATGCCAATCTAGAAAACTTAAACTTGGTCCCAAGAGCCCTTGGAGGGACTTGGAGTGGAGAAGTGATGCGGAACATACTCTTTTGAAAGACCCCCTTAGTAATGACACATAGGGGAGGCAGATGGAGGTGACAGCAGAATCCAGAAGACAGCAAAGCTACTTTTTCAGGCAAGAGAAACTGTGCCCGAGACTTAAACTGTGACTGTGGACATAAAGAACATGGTAGTTTGAATGTAATTGGCCCCCATAATCTTATAGGGAATGGGGCACTATTAGCAGGTGTGGCTTTGTTAGAATGGGTGTGGCCTGGTTAGAGGAACTGTGTCACTGTGGGGGTGGGCTTTGATGTTCCTATGCTCAGGATACTGCCCAGTGTCTCAGTCAACTTCCTGTTGCCTGTAAGATGTAGGACTCTCAGCTACTCCTCCAGCACCACATCTGCCTGCTCGCCACCATGCTCCCTGTCATGATGATAACGGACTAAACCTCTGAAACTGTAAGCTGCCATGTCAATTAAATGTTTTTCCTTTATAAGAGTTGCCGTGGTCATGGTGTCTCTTCCCAGCAGTAAAAACCCTAACCAAGACAACGGGAGATGTGAAGCTGCGAGAGATCTCCTGAGTAAAGTGAAAGGGATGTGGTAACCAGTTAGCGGTAGACATGGAGAGAAGGGTTCCAGGTGCTGAGAAGAGTTCTGTGTGGATGGTAGTTGACAACAGGAAGAGGGTCAAGGCCAGGTGTGATGGTGCAGGCCTATGATTCCAGTACTCTGATGGCTGAGGCAGGAGGGCTGCTGCAGTAGAGCATTCTTGTTGGGACCACCAGCTCACAAATAACAACATGGAGACTTATTATTAATTATCAGAGCTTGGCCTTAGCTCATGTTTGTTTCTAACTAGTTCTTATAACTTACATTAACCAATAATTTTTAATCTGCGTTCTCTCACCTCATCTCTGTACCTCATCTCTGTACTGCCCATCCTGCTTCCTCCACGTCTGGCTGGTGACTCTGCCTTTCTTCTTCCCCAAGTTCTTTCTCTGCCTGGAAGTCCTGACTATACTCTCCTGCCTAGCTATTGGCCGTTCAGCTTTTTATTACACCAATCACAGCAATACATCTTTACACAGTGTACAAATATCCCACAACACACTGCCATGAGTTTGAGGCTAGCCTGGGCTACATAGTGAGTTTGAGGTCAGCCTGGGATACACAGTAAAATCCTGTCTCAAAAGAAAACAGGTAAGAGGGACAGCAGATTTTCAGAGAGGCATGCAGAGCTTGAGAGGAAGTTGAAGAAACAGCACAGCATGCTTTACTGGGCCTGAAGGAAAGAGCAAGGGATGCTGATGGAACAAGGCCTTGGAGAAGAGTGAGCAGCTTCCATAGCACAGCCTCGGGACAGGCTGGAAGACGGGAAATCCAGGCAGTGAACTAAACAGGAGTAAGAGACTGAAGGTTTGCCTCTCACCTTGGGGCTAAGAGACTCAGGGACAAGGCAAAGGTTGGCTGTGGCCCCCTTTTCTACCTTCAAGGAACCAAGCTTGGCTGCATCTCAGGAGTCCCTCCCACATCCATTCCTGTGCACTTACTATGCACTCCCCTGGCTCAGTCTCTTTTCCCCTTGATTCGGACACTTTATGTCTCCTCCATGTCTTACTCCACCACTTTCGCCATCTCACACTTAGAATTTATAATTGGCCCTCAGAAACCTCCTCATGTGTATCTTGTTTGTCCGAGTTCACTGACTCTGTGGATCCCCATTGAGCCCTGTGCTGCTGGAGGCTGGTCCTCTATTTTTTTTTAAAGAGTGGACATCCCTCAGCCTCCTGAACTTGAGTCCCATAATTGTATAAATTAGGCAGTACTCTTTCTGGGGTCTCTGTTGTCAACTAGGCAGGATCTGGGATCACCTGGAAAGCTCAATGAGGGACTGTCTACATTAGTTTGCCTGTAAGCAAGCTTGTGAAATAGTTTGCTCATTAAGTTAGTTGAGTGGGGAGGACCCACCCTGAACCAGATGGAACCATTTTGTGGACTGGGTCCTAGACTGAACGAAAAGGAAAGAGATGAACATAAGCATGTTTGCTCTATTTCTTGCCTGTGGATGCAATGTGACCAGCTGTCTCTGAATTCCCCCAAATGATGGACTGTAATCTAGAACTTTCTCCCCTCAGTTGCTTTTGTCAGGGTATTTTATCACAGCAACCACAATAGAAGTGTCATGGACATAAGAGGTGTCCTTCTGTCCTCTCTCTAGGATGGTGCTTCATTACAGTGGCATAGCTCTCTACAGACTATGCCCTCTGCCCATCCCCCTCCCTCTCCTAGTCTCACTGAATCTCATTCTAGTGTGCCCAGGCTATTTCTGCCTATCCCCCTCTCATCCTCTTATCTCCACTGCCATTGGCCCAGTTCTGTCCAGGACTTCTTGCACTTAGCCCTTGTCTCCAAACGGCACCTGACCACTCTTCCCACTCTTCCCAGGGCCTTCCTTCCCATTCAGCTGAAGGGAGTGTCCTGTCAACCCTCAAACAGAACCAAATTAGGTAGGGCTGACACTCCGAGGTAGCGAATCCATTGTTGGAGGCTTCATATTGTTATTTAGTAGTCCTGCAGAGGAGCCACAGAGTTTAGAAAAATGAGTGGAAGGGTGGGGTTTGGCTTTACATGAGTGTTACCAGGTTTGTCAAGTTTTAGTGGAGAATTTAAAATCCAAGCTGCACTATACTGAGAAGAAAATTGCAAAATGAGAGTGAAGTCTCACTGTTAGGGATATGAGCCATCAGTCTGAGAGGCGACAGCAGAGGGTAGTGTATGTTGATGGAAGCGATGCACTGAAAGGCAGTCACTGTGGTGTAGAGAGGAATGTTCTAGAATCATATTTAACACGGGTGACAGGATCCAAACCACAAATGACGACTGGCTTTTGACTGGCCTATAAACGTTTTACTGTAAGAGAAAGGAAGGCAGCACCTGGGGGGAGAGAGGCAGGTGAAGTGGTGGGTTTTGTGGTCAATCCAGTTCTTTTTGAAGTGTGGGCTGGGGAAGGAAAGGAGGTCCTCCTGCTAACTGAGTCACTGGCCAGGACAGCCTTGTTTTCCATTCTCTTTTCCCATAGATTTTTGTTCCCTCTGAGAGTATACAATAGAAGATTTAATTCTTTTCTGCTCCTTGATACATAGAATAACACTTAAGTATTTGTTCACAAACAATAAACACAACTGTTTTGATTGATATCTTATTAGACCTCCAAGTGGATTACAAATTTGAGGAGGAAAGATGTAACTATAACAAAACTGTATCTCATTAGTTCAACAACTTATTTACAAGCTGGCCCCCAGGAAGCTGAGGCAGGGTCCAAAGCTGAAGGCCAGCCTGGGCTGCACAAGAAGGTCCTGTCTCAAAACAAAACCAAGTTCTCTGGTGTCAGACTGTTTTATACCATGGTGTTAGGGTGTATTAATGGACAGGAGACCCAAGAGCTATGGATTATATAAGAAGATAGAAAATGCTATGAAGTGAACATGAGGGACCTGAGAGAGAAAGGGGCAGGAAGGCTGTAATTATGGGTGCTAGGAACCAAATGTGGGTCGTCTGGAAACAGCTCTCTTAGCCACTGAGCCACCTCTCCAGTCCAAGGGCTGTAATTTTAAGGCAGATCAGGGTTAAGTGGAGGAGGTGCCAGATGAGTGAGGTTCTGAAGGACAAGCAGTCACCTGGAGAATGCAGAGAAGAAATCAGGGCTCATGAAATTTGAGCAATGCTGAGGCAAACGTAAGTATCAAGGGAAGTGATTTTCTGCTCCCACATATTATAAAGGAATCAAATGACCAAAGCAGAGAATCATCTGTGGATCTGTCTGACTTGTACCAATGTGATTATCCTGGATGCCTCATCTTCCTGGAAAACAGACACCTCCCAAAAGGTAGGTCAGAAGTTGGGAGGGGACAGGGAGACATGAGAAGGGATATTAGGGAAGGCTTAAATTAGTAGATGGGACTTTAATAAATACTACAACCAACAAAGGGGAACTTTTCTGGTGGGCACTGAGGGAAAGCTGACTTGGGTCAAGACTCCCTGAAACACTCACTTCTGCTTTTTAGATAATTAAATGGCTGTATATGCTGGTCTTTTTCTTTCCATGTTCTATGTTCCCTGAGGTCATTACATATCAGTCACCCCTGAGCACACAAACTGGTTTCTGCTGCACCTTTCACAGCTAATTACCTAAAAGTGCTCAACAATAGTCACCAATGCTGCCACTGCTGCGGCAGCTACTGCAGGGTGCCACGCAACAGCAGAGGCTCTCCCCTGAAGGCACCTCCCACTTCGCTGTCTTGACGTGGCAGAGACTATACTGAGTTCTCCACTGGATGGACTAATCCTTCACCTCCACTTCAAGACCTGTTTTGAGGACTGCAGAGAGAAACACTGACTCAAAAACCAACAACAAAGACAAATTTTTAAAAAGCCCTTTTGTGTCATGAGTATCTGTTCAGACCTGCTCTGAGTGGCTGATGTCGGAAAGGTCATTGTGTTAGTCACTGTACTATTGCTGGGAAGAGACCCCATGACCAAGGCAACTCATAAAACTTTTAATTGGGGGCTGGCTTACAGTTTCAGAGGCTTAGTCCATTATCATCGTGGCAGGGACCCTGTCTGTACACAGGCAGAATGGTGCTGGAGAAGTAGCTTAGAGTTCTGCATCCTGATCCACAGGCAGCAGGGAAAGAGAGAGAGATGCAGAGACAGACAGAGACAGCGACAGAGACAGAGAGAAACAGGGCCTGCTATGCAAGGCCACACCTCCTAATCCTTCTTCTTCCATAGCACCATGCTTAGATGACTAAGCGTTTAAATATATGAGCCTGTGGAACCCGTCCTTATTCAGACCACCAGTTTTTGTTGTTTTTGTGGTTGTTTCAACAAGCATGTCCTGGTGCTCCCTCCTGGCACAAGAAACTGACAGGGACTGTAACTGAGGTGAAGTCACACATGCACTGTTACTGCACTGAGGACCTCACTGACTCCTCCCCTTCCCAGGTCTGAATTCAGGTGGTGAGTACTTCTGGTCCTTTAACGTTCGTAGACAGTCTCTCTACCTCTTCTCGGCAAATTTCAACCGGCCTGCACCTGTTGAGGTTTGTAAGTTTTGATGTAAGCTGTGACTTCCACGCCAGTCATCAACAATTGCTAGGGAAGTTTATTTATTCCCTCTGTGGCTCAGAGGCTCCAGACATCCTGGTGGCCGCTTAGCCTCTGTAGTGGTTTGAATGAGACTGGCCCCCATAGGCGGATGTTTCATCCTAGTTGGTGGAACTGTTTGGTAAGGAATAGGTGTGGCCTTGTTGGAGGAGGTGTGTCACTGAGGGTGGGCTTTGAGGTTTCAAACTCCACACCACTGGAATTATCTCTCTGCCCGGTCTTTTTTGGCACAACACTAAGCTCTCAGCTACTGCACTAGCAACATGCCTGACTGCTCCCATTCTCCCCGATGTGATGGTTATGAATGCATCCTCAAATCGTACACAAGCCTACAAACTAAATGCTTTCTTTTATACATTGCTTTGGCCACGGTGTCCCTTGACAACAACAGAAAAATAACTAAGAACATCCCCATAAAGGATTGTGTCTGGAGGTTCTCCTGAGTTTGTTTCACACGGGCCAGCTGAAGTTGCCAGAAATAAACCAGAAGCCAGGTCTTCTGGAATGGAAACAGCAGCAATGCTAGGTGATTTCTA
>CABHPQ010172776.1:31253-51017 GCA_902168405.1 Peromyscus aztecus | reverse complement strand
AAAAAAAGAATCTTGGGGGACTGGAGAGATGGCTCAGTGGTTAAGATCACTGACTGCTCATCCAGAGCACCCAGGTTCAATTCCCAGCAACCACCTGGCAGCTCACAACTGTCTGTAACTCCAAGATCTGATACCCTCACACAGACATACATGCAGGCAAAACACCAATGCAAATAAAAATAAATAAATAAATAAAAAGAATCTTGAGCTGGGCAGTGGTGGTGCACGCCTTTAATCCCAGCACTCGGGAGGCAGAGCCAGGCGGATCTCTGTGAGTTCTAGGCCAGCCTGGTCTTTTTCTTCGAGATGACCCAATATCTGTTCCCAGCACGCAAACCAGGCAGCTCACTTCCACATGTGACTACAGCTCCAGGGGATCTGACACCTTCTGGCTTCTGCAGCTACTTACACACACACACACACACACACACACACACACACACAACAAATAAAAAATAAATCTTTAGGTGCTGGAGAGATCGCTTAGCAGTTACAAGCACATAACATAAAAACAACTTTTGGGGACTGGAGAGAGAGATGTCTCAGTAGTTAAGAGCACTCAGCTCTTCTACAGAGCCCAGGTTCAAGTTCCAGCATCCACATGTCAGCTCACAACCATATAACTCCAGTTCCACAGGATCTGACATCTTCTTTTGCTCCCATGGGCACCAGACACTGGGAGAACATTAATTGCTATTGTGTCTGGTTTGTGGAACATTGCCCACAGGAATTAATAAACTCCAGAGCTGTTTCCCAAGCTCAATTGTAAGATTCTCCTCCCTGGTCCCTGGCCTCCAGAAACCCTTCTAGCCCCAGATATCACATCTAGCCTGTGGCCGACAGCCACGTAGGTAGCCCCAGTGCCACACAGGGTCTAGTGTTCCTGCCTTTACAGTCCCCTCCTGCACTGGATGGTAAAGTCTTGCAGAAATGATGGCATGAGGTCACTGAGATCAGCTTCCCTAGGGGAGCCAGCCTCCACATTCCAGCTCTAGAAAGCATCTCTGGTCATGTAGGTCTGGGTGCTAAGTGTTCAAGAAGGATGAAAAGCCTATGTCACAAGGGAGCACAGCTGGACAGCTGAGGGAGCACGCTGGAGTGTGAGGAATAACTGGACACTTTTAGTTATTCCTCACACTCTCCAATGACTGAAGCCCTGGCCAACATTTTGATCTCATGGAAGATCCCACCCAAGTCATGACCACTCGGTTGAAACTGTTCGTGGAAGCCGAACATGGTAACTGTGGTGGCATTAATGAAAAGTGTTCCCACAGTCTCGGTGTTTGAACACTTGGTCCCAAATGGTGCTGTTTAGGAGAGGTTTTGGTGGTGGGGCCTTGCTGGAGGAAGCCCATCACTGGGTGTAGATTTTAAGAACTAAAGGCTTCACCCTGCTTCCCATTTGCTCTCTCTGCTTCATGCTTGTCATTCAAGACATGGACTCTCAGCTGCCTACTCCCTACCTTAGTGGCTGCTGCTTGCTCCATGCCTCTCCACGGTGATGGACTCTTTTCCCTCTGGAACCATAAGCCCAAATGAAGACTTCCTTCTATAATTCTTGGCCATGATGTTTTTGTTTGTATGTGGAGTGGGTGGGGTGTTTTACCTGTGTGTAATCTGCCCACTACCTGCATGCCTGGTGCCAGACAAGCCCAGAAGAAAGCATTGGGTCCCTTGTGACTTGGGTTACAGATGGGGTTGTAAACCATTATGGGGGTACAGGGAAATGGTCCCTCTCTTCTGGGAGAGCCATTAGTGCCCTTCACTGCTGAGTCATTGCTCCAGTCCCAGCCATGGTGTTTTAGAACATCACCAGAAAAGCAACTGATACAGCCTCACACACCTGGGAGGTGGAGGATCAGGAGTTCAAAGTCAGTCTCTGCTGTGCAGAGTGTGAGGCCAGCCTGGCTGCGTGACATGCTGTCTCAAAAGTCAAAACCAAGGACTGATGAGGTGGGTCAGAGGGTAAAAGTGTTTGTGGAGCAAGCCTGATGACCCAAGGTTGATCCCAGAACCCACAATGGGAAGAGAGAACCAACTCCGGAAAGTTGTCCACTGACCTCCATGTGCATCCTGTAGCCCCCCCACACACATCTCTCTTAAACACAAATAAAAATAATTAAAGAGCTGGGGAAGAGGGGGGCATGCACACCTTTAATCCCGGCACTCGGTAGGCAGAGGCAGGCAGAGCCTCTGTGAGTTCAAGGCCAGCCTGGTCTACAGAGCAAGTTCCAGGAGAGCCAGGGTTACACAGAGAAACCCTGACTCGAAAACAAAACAAAACAAACAAACAAATAAATAAATAAAACAAAATCTGTCCCTGCTTTTTTCTGAGGAAAACACGAAGAGGCAGACGACACAGCTGCATTGGGGAAGGCCCAGGGGCCAAGCCTGGGCAGCCGCTGCAGTGTCTCCTGAGCCCAGATATGGCCATGGTTGGGCCAGAGCAGAGGCCCTGGGGCTCAGGAAGTAAAACTGAAGACAAGGAGTGGATCTTCATCACCAAGCTGGGCCACCTGGTTAAGGTCATGAACCCTGGAGCTCTACCTTTCTCCTTCCTCATGAAGGAAGATTATTATCTTTTCCCCTGGAAGTGTCCCTTAAGGTTGAGTTTTATTTGTTTTGTTTATGGCTGGAGGGATGACTCAGTGACTAAGAGCCAGCACTGGTCTTCCAGAGGACCTGTGTGCAGTTCCCAGCACTTACATCAGGTGACTTACAACCACTGCAATGCCAGTTCCAGAGGATCAGATGCCTCTGACTTCCCTGGGCACCCACACTCATGTGCATCTGCAAACATACATACACATAATTAAAAATAAAATAAATCTTAAAAAAATACTAAAATAAAAGACATTATGTGTGCATGAGTTTATGTGCACCATGAGTACAGGTGCTCTGTGGATCTCCTAGAACTGGAGTTACAGATGGCTGTGAGCCACTTGACATGGGTGCTAGGAACCCAACCCAGGTCCTCTGGGAGAGCTGCAAATGCTTTTAATTGACGAGCCCCTCTCCAGCTCAAAGATAAGGTTTTAAGGATCATGCCTGTTGTAGAATATTAGTTAAAGATGTGTTTTGTAGCTGAAGTTTTCTCCAGTCCTGCCTGGCCCATGGTCAAGACAAATCTCTCTTACCCACCAGTCCCGCAGCCGCTCAGACCCAACCGAGTAAACACACAGAGACTTATATTGCTTACAAACTGTATGGCCGTGGCAGGCTTCTTGTTATCTAGTTCTTCTATCTTAAATTAACCCATTTCTATTAATCTATACTTTGCCACGAGGCTTACTGGTACTTTACATCCTGCTCCTCCTCGTGGTGGTTGGCAGCATCTGCTCCACTCCGCCTTCCTGTTCCCCCAATTCTCCTCTCTGCTAGTCCCGCCTATACTTCCTGCCTGGCTACTGGCCAATCAGTGTTTTACTTATCAATAAATCATAGCAACATATATTCACAACATACAGGACATCCTACAGCAGTGTTTAATTCATTTCTGCTGTGGGACATTTGTTTAATGCTGCAAAGATGTGTTACATTCTTTTATGTTGTGTTTGTTTAACTCTGTGAAGATGTGTTACTTTGCCTGTCTAAAACACCTGATTGGTCTAATAAAGAGCTGAATGGCCAATAGCGAGGCAGGAGAAAGGATAGGCGGGGCTGGGAGGCAGAGAGGATACATAGAAGGAGAAAAAGAAGAGAAGATCAAGGATCGAGAAAAGAAGGGGTCAGTCACTCAGCCACACAGTCAGACACGGAATAAGAAGGAAAGAAAAGATATACAGAAATAGAGAAAGGTAAAGGCCCAGAGGCAAAAGGTAGATGGGATAATTTAAGTTAAGAAAAGCTGGCTAGAAACAAGCAAAGCTAAGGCCAGGCATTCATAAGTAAGAGTAAGTCTCTGTGTGTGATTATTTGGGAGCTGGGTGGTGGGCCCCCCAAAGAGCCAAAGAATAAAAAGCATAAAAACAACACCACCACCATACCAGTGATGAAGCCGACTCCAGCTGACCGCAGACCGGGTTCAAGCTTGGGTTTGGTTGTTTTTCAAGGCAGCATTTCTCTGTGTAGCCCTGGCTGTCCTGGATTTCTCTCTGTAGACCAGGCTGGCCTTGAATTTACAGAGATCCTCCTGCCTTTGCCTTCTAAGTGCTAGGATTAAAGGCGTGGGACATCACACCTGGCATTGTTTGTTTTTAAACAGGCTTAATTTATTGCATTTTTCTTATATAAAAACTACTTAGGTAGCCACAGCCTAAGCCTGAATTCCATGGAGACTCTGGTTTGCATTTTCACAAGATGGTCAGTGAATTCTCGATATGGAGACTTGGGGAACACAGTCACTTTCCAGAAGTTGGGGGTCAGATAGCTGTAGTTTTGGAATGGACATCAAAAGTGGCCTTGGTAAAGTTGTCTCTGGGAGCACTGTGGCCCCCTGGCTGATCTGCAGCAGTCATCAATATGAGCAGCAGCACCACAGAGCTGAGACAAGGCCAGTGCCTCTGAGGGCAGGGATGACGCACACCAGCAGGCACAGTGGCCTGTAACCTAGCATGGGGCAGCGCAAGGCTGCACGGGTTCCCCCAGTAACCTCTCTGCACAGAGACATTGGAAAGTTTGGGTAAGATGATTCTCAGATGGCACTGACTACCTTCTTACAGTTAACACCCCACCCAACATAACTGATACAGTCTCCAATGGTGACAAAGAGCTTGGACCTGGAGCTGCAGAGATCGTTTAGTGTTGCTTAAGTTTTTCCTGCCTGGCCCACGGTCAGGATAAATCTCTTTCACCTGCCAGTCCCACAGCCGCTCAGACCCAACCAAGTAAACACAGAGACTTACATTGCTTACAAACTGTATGGCCGTGGCAGGCTTCTTGCTAACTGTCCTTATAGCTTATATCAATCCATTTCTATAAATCTATACCTTGCCACATGGCTCGTGGCTTACCGGCATCTTTACATGCTGCTTGTCCTGGTGGTGGCTGGCAGGCAGTGACTCCCTCCGCCTTCCTGTTCTTTTAATTCTCTCTGTTAGCCCCGCCTATACTTCCTGCCTAGCCACTGCCAATCAGTGTTTTATTAGCAACACATTTGCCATACAGAACATCCCACAGCAGTTTAGTGGTTAAGAGCTCATATTGCTCTTTCAGAGGACCCAAGTTCAATTCCAAGCACAACCACCTGTAACTCCAGTTCCAGGGTATCTGACACCTGCAGCCTCCAAGGGCTTCAGCACTCACATGAACAGACAGCACACACACACACACACACACTTAAAAATAAAATCTGCTGGGTGGTGATGGTGTATGCCTTTAATCCCGGCACACAGGAGGCAGAGGCAGGTGGATCTTTGTGAGTTCGAGACCAGCCTGGTCTATAGAGGGAGTTCTACAGAAAGAGTTCCAGGACAGCCAAGGCTACATAGAGAAACTTGTCTTGAAAAGAAAAAACAAAAGTTCAGGCCAGGCTGGGTATCATAGGGAGACCCTGTGTCGATATAAGAAAGTAGGGCTAGAGGGATGGCGCAGCCATTAAGAACACTGACAGCTCTCCCAGAGGCCTGGGATTGGGTTCCCAGGACCCACATGATGGATCACAAGAGAATGTCAAGCCCTCTCCTGGCCTTTGTGGCCACTGTATGTACTAGCTGCACAGGTGTACCTGCAGGCCAAACTCTCCAGCACACAAAATAAATAAATCAACAAGTAAGAAGAGGGCTGGGGGAGAAATTCAGCGATAGATCACCAGCCCATCTATCTGTGCAAGGCCCTGTCTTCCATCCTCAGGGAGTTAATTCCCTGCTGTTCTCAACTGCAAGTTCCTCAGGCCCTGCCCCTGGCTCTAGAATGCTAAAGGAGGTGATAAGTAGCAGCTGGATTTGAGGACAGCAGTCTGCACGGCTGCCTCAGGGAAGATGTTACATTGTCAGGAGTCATGTGTTAGTCACTCTTTGTCACTGTGACAAAGTACTGGAGGAAACAAGCTAAGCAAGGAGGATTTGTCTTGGCTCATGGTGTTACAGGTCTCTTTACGATTGGCTGGCTCCGTGGCTTTCAGGCTTTGGTGAGAACATCGGGGTGGCAGCGGCAGTGTTGGGGGAATGAACATGCTCATCTCGTGGTGATTAGGAAGAAGAAGGGAGGGGAGAGGGGAAGAGGAGGACGGGAATGAATGAAAGCCAGGGACAAAGTATATCCAATTAGGCCCGTGCCAGTGACTTCCTCCCTGCAACCTCGCCTCACATCTTAACACCCTGCTCAGCTGAGAGCTCATCAGTGGGGTCACCCATCCCTGTCCCAGCAGGCTCTCAGTGGCAGCGGCAGCCACTTCCCAAGGTGAGCTGGGAGGGAGAGGTCCTGGTTTGAGACCCTTTAAGTTTTTAAAATTAAGTCGTCATTTGTTTATTTATTTGATGTATTTGAGACAGGGTTTCACTATGTAGCCCAGGCTGGCCTGGAACTCACAGAGATCCATATGCCTCTGCCAAGTGCATCCATCCATCCATATGCACCACCACACTCAGCGTCCTGCACCTTTTGCTAAAGTTCAGTTTAGTATTGCTTTCTGTTTGTGTGTGTGTCCAGATATGCCACAGTACACACGTGGCGATCATGGGGTAACTTTGGAATTGGGTCTCCTTTCACTGGGATACCAAAGGTCCAACCCAGATTGTAAGGCATGTACGGCACGAGTTTTTACCCCTGAGCAATCTCAGAAGCACAGTGTCTCCTGTATCGTAGGCTGGCTTCAAAGTTACTATGTAACAAGGGATGACCTTGAACTCCTGGATGCCCCTGCCTCCCCCTCCGGAGTCCTAGAATGGTTTATTTAGTTCTGTGTCCAGTTAACTCTGTGTCGAGACTATCCCCCTTTGCATTGGTTTGCTAGGTTGGCTAGCAAAGGCCAAGCAGCACAGGCTGGGGGCTTAAACCACAGTCCATCGTCGTCCAGTTCTGGGATTGTGAAGTCAGGGCACTGTGAAAAGAGGCGCCACACTGCCCCTTTCCTTGGGTCCTAGGGGAATGTGATCATGCCACATAGTGTGTTCCTTGTATGGCTTGGCTGAGTCCTAACACCACCACCACCACCCTCAGAAATTATCTGTCTGTCTGTCTATTCACCTATCCATCCATCCATCCATCCATCCATCCATCCATCCATCCATCCATCTGTCCGTCCATCCGTCCATCTGTGTGTTAGGGGACATGTGCCACAGTGTAAGTTTGGAGGTCAGAGGAGAGCTTGTAGAAGTTGGTTCTCTCCTTCCACTATTTGGACTCTGGGAATTGAACTTAGGTTGTCAGACTTTGTGACAAGTGTCTGCCGGATGAGCCATCTCACCAGCCCTCCATCCTTACCAGTGGTCCTGATTTTATTGGTTTTGCCTCTAAAAAGACCAGATTTAGCCGGGTGGTGGTGGTGGCGGCGGCGGCGGCCTTTAATCCCAGCACTCGGGAGGCAGAGGCAGGAGGATCTCTGTGAGTTCCAGGCCAGCCTGGGCTACAGAGCGAGATCCAGGAAAGGTGCAAAACTACACAGAGAAATCCTGTCTCGAAAAACAAAAACAACAAAGACCAGATTTATAGGCTAGGTATGGTAGTTGTACTGGTTAAAAACCAGATGTATAGGCTAGCTATGGTAGTTGTGCTGGTTAATTTTTGTCAGCTTAACATTTGCTAACACCATCTAGGAAGAGGGAATATCAACTGGTGAATTGCCTGAATTAGACTGACCTGTAGGATGTCTGTGGGGAAATTTTCTTGATTGATGGATGTGGGGGAGCCTAGCCCAGGAGGGTAGAACCACCCCTGGGCTAGTGGTCCTGGGTTGTAGAAGAAAGCATGTTGAGCAAGCCATGGAGGGAAAAGCAATAACCAATGTTCCTCCATGGCCTCTGTTGCAGTTCCTGCCTCTCGGTTCCTGCTTTGAGTTCCTGCCCTGACTCTCCTAGTGATGGAGCATGACCTGAGAGTGGTGAAATGAAATAAGCCCTTTCCTCCCTCCCGTCATGTTTTTTATCACAACAGAGCCTAACTAGGACAGTAGCATACGTCCGTAATCCCAACCCTTACGAGGTTAAGGCTAGAGGACTGGAAATGCCTCAAAAGAACAGCAGACTCTGGGCTGGAGAGATGGCTCAGCGGTTAAGAACACTGGTTGTGGCCGGGCGGTGGTGGTGCACGCCTTTAATCCCAGCACTCAGGAGGCAGAGGCAGGCGGATCTCTGTGAGTTCGAGGCCAGCCTGGGCTACCAAGTGAGTTCCAGGAAAGGCGCAAAGCTACACAGAGAAACCCTGTCTCGAAAAACAAAACAACAAAACAAAAGAACAATCTACCAGAGGTCCTGAGTTCAATTCCCAGCAACCACAGTTCAATTCCCAGCAACCACATGGTGGCTCACAACCCTCTGTAATGAGATCTGGTGCCCTCTTCTGACCCGCAGGTATACATGTAGGCAGAACACTGTATACAAAAAAAAAAAAAACTTTAAAAAAAAAAAAAAAAAAAAAAAAAGAACAGCAGACTCCCCCTCCCGGGAAAGACAGGGTTACACAGAGAAACCTGTCCTGGAACTCATGCTCCAGGCTGGCCTCCAACTAAGAGATCTACCTGCCTCTGCCTCCCAATTGCTGCACACACCCGGCTGGAGCGATACTGTTTGTTTGGTTTTGGTTTTTCAAGACAGTGTTTCTCTGTGTAACAGCTCTGGTTGTCCTGGAATTCACTCCGTAGACCAGGCTGACCTCAAATTCACTGAGATCCACTTGCCTCTACCTCCTGAGTGCTGGGATTAAAGGCTGGCATCACCATGACCAGCTTGAATTCTTAATTCTCCTGCCTCCAAATCCTGGGATTACAATAGTGTGCCTGGTTTTACGCGGTGATAGAGATCAAGCTTGGGACTTTATACGTATCAGACAAACTCTCATCAACGGAATTAAAATAATTAGCGCCAACACCAGAATTTTGGAGGGAACCCATTTAAGCCATAGCCAGGAGGAAGTGTGATTACTGGGGCATCAACAACACTGCCCATGCCCACCTGACACAGTCCCTGCAATTCTGCCTGTCTGTTGGTTGTAGTGTGGTTGGGAAAAGGTTGGAGACAGTCCTCTTCAGTGGAAGGCCTGGGCTTGGGACCCACAGCGATGCCCAGAGGTGAAGATTTCCCCGAGGGATCCAGTAGTGAACCTGCAGGGACATTTAACCCAGCACAGAGAGGCAAGCTGAGGGATGATGAGATGTCTATAGGTGTGAGCCAGGCATTCACTTAACAAATGCTTCTCATCCACACCTCCCCGGGCCCACCTCCTCCCCGGCACAGTCTTAGCCAGTGGATATTGGCTGGCACAGGGCCCGGAGACCGCTGACAGGGACTCTGCTCTGCAGCTTGCTTCAGCAAGAAAGGCTGCCAGGAGGGATTAGTAATGTCTGCCACCGGCATGAAATGGGATGGCAGGGAGGCAGATGGAAGGAAAGAGGCCAGCCACAGAACAAATGAGGCACAGAAAGACGGTGACTTTAAAGGGGACAGCCAGGGGCTTCATGAGCTGAACTGTGTCTTCTCCAAGATTCCTGCGTTAAAGTCCTAAATCCCAGCACCTCAGAAAGTGACCACATTAGTGACAGGCTGTTTTATATCGTGCGTGTTTTTGTTTTTATATTTATTTATTTATTTTTGAGACAAGGTTTTTCTAAGTAGCCCTGGCTGTCTTAGAACTCACTATATTGACTAAGATGGCCTCAAACTCAGATCTGCCTTTCTGTCCTCCCAAGTGCTGGGAGGAAAGGCTTGACCACTATGCCTAGCTTGTGAGTGTTTCAGAAGCATGCCCTGTTTTAATGTTTTAAATTACATTATTAGTGTGTATGCTGCAGAACATGCTCAGAGGACAACCCTTGGGAGTTGGTTCTCTTCTCTTCTCTCTTTTTTTTTTTTTTTTTTGGAGCTAAGGATCGAACCCAGGGCCTTATGCTTGCTAGGCAAGCGATCTACCACTGAGCTAAATCCCCAGCCCCTGGTTCTCTTCTTTTAATGATGTGGGTCCTGGGGATGGAATTCAGGTTGTCAGACCCGGCAGCGAGTGGCTTTGCCCACCGGGCCATCTCATCAGCCTGGTTATGTTTTTGTTTCTAAGACAGTCTCAAGCTGGGCTGTGATCATGCGCACACCTTTAATCCCTGCACTTGGGAGGCAGAAGCAGGCAGATCTCTAAGAGTTCAAGGCCAGCCTGGTCTACAGAGAAAGTTCCAGGACAGCCAGGGCTACATAGAGAAATCCTGTTTCAAACAAACCAACAAACAAAAAGAGTTCAAAGCCAGTTTCTGCTATTCAGTGAGTTCAAGCTGTCCTGGGCTACTTGAGACCCTGTTTCAAAAACAAACAAACAAAACAAACAAACAAACAATAGAGAAGAGAAAGATTGAGAGGCAGATAGAGAAAGACAGAGAGAATAATGACCCAGGGTTCTGGCTGTTTGGTATCAGCTTCCAACCCCTCTCCTCTGCCAATGTCAAGTCAATGATCTGTAGGTGACCTGAGACTTGGACTTTTCACTGTGACAGGGTTTCTGGGAGAGTGGCAGAAAGAGATAACTCAGGTAGGGCCCACTGCACACAGTGGTGGTATTTATAAGCATTCAATTCACTTGCTTATTCATCCACTAATTTATTCAATAATAGTTATTGAGCACCCGCTGTGTACTTCTACTAATTAGGGTCTGGGAATAGAGTGTGAAAAACTAATAGGCACTTCAAGTTCATTCTTATTTCTATGATTATTGCAAGTCTTTGGCTTCAAGCAGCTCCTGGTGTGTTGATGGAATAAGGACAAGCTTGGCCCTGAGGTGACCAGGGACCTAGCAGTGTAGTCTGAGGAATGAGAAGGGTCCAGGCAGTTAGAAGCTGAGGAGGGATTTCTTGGGGAGGCAAAGCCCTCAGTAGGCCTATGTTGAGAATCTACTTTGTCTGTGTCCATATCACCATTGTCTGATCTTGGAAGCTAAGCAGGGTTGGGCCTGGCTAGCACTTGGATGGGAGAATCTTCCTTGTGTGGAAACCTATGAGGAGCCAGAGGTGCTCCGGTGGATAAGACGGCGGCCTCTCTGTCTGAGCTCATGTAAAGAGTTCAGTGGTGAGTGCTGAAATGGAGAAGGTGCAGATATACTAGCCAAGGTGACAGCTGAGCTACATTTGCAGCCTATGTTAGCTGCATTCCAGGTACCAGCGCTCACAGGCAGAGCCTGCAGGGGCACTGGGGGCTCCATGCTGGGAGTGACAGGGTTGCTGTGCTCAAAGTGCTTTCAGGTGGCAGAGCATGGAGATTTCCAGCTGTGCTGGCCAACGAGAAAAAGGTTCAGAGGTTCAGTGGTTTCTTGGGTTGGCCCAAGGGCTCAATGTCTCTAAGAAACCAATGTTTTTCCATCTCATCAGGGTGCCCTTGAATATGTTGCTTTTATTCTCTCCTCCCTCTTCCTTTCCTTTTTTTGTGCACACACGTGTGTTCATATGTGCACATGTATGTGTGTGTGTATGTAAAGGCTAAAGGTAAAGGCTAATGTGTCACAACCTCAATTGGTCTCCAATTAATTTTTTAAAATTTATTTATTTTTATTTTATGCATATGGTGTTTTGCCTGCTTGTATGTCTATCCACCATGTACTTGTAGTGCCCTTGGAGGCCAGAAGAGGGGATAGAATACCTAGAACTGGAGTTCTGAGCTGCTATGTGGGTGTGGAAATCAAACCCAGGTCCTTTGAAAGAGCAGTCTGTGCTCTTAACCTCTGGGCCATCTCCACCCCTCCAACATATTTTGAAACCTGGAGCTAGACAGCAAGCCTCAGGGATCCTTGTGTCTCCCCTTTCCCAGTGCCAGGATTACAGTAGCCTACCACCTTACCTGGCTTTTTTTTTTTTTTTTTTTTTTTTTTGAGATAGGGTTTCTCTGTGTAGTTTTGGTGCCTGTCCACCAGGCTGGCCTCAAACTCACAGAGATCTGCCTGGCTATGCCTCCCCAGTGCTAGAATTAAAGGTGTGCGCCACCACAGCTCAACTTTACATGGCTTTTTTTTTTAATGTGGGCGCTGGAGCTTGAACTTGGGCCTTTGTGCTTATATAGTCAGCACTTCACCAGATGAGCCACCTCTCCAGACCCCACCTCCCCCTTTTAAAGACAGTGTTTTCTCTGTAGCCCAGGCTGGCCTTAAATCCTGGATCCCCCCCCCCCCCCCCCCCACCCCCCCCCCCCCCCCCGCCCCCCGAAACGCTGAGGCTGCAGTTGTGTGCAAGCATGTGCTGCCCGTTGTTCGCCGTACTGGGGGTGGAACCCACTTGTGCACACGGCCGATTCTCAGCCCTCCTTTTCCTCGTTTATTAAAACAGGTGTCAACATGGATCCCAGCCTGGCCTTGAACTTACTCAGGCCCAGGCAGGCCTTGAGCTTTGCTCTCTGCCTCAGCCTCCTGGGTAGCTAAGAGGACAGCCTGTACCAACAATGAGTTGGCTTTTCTTCCTTCCTGCCTTTCTTTTTGTGTAACAGTCCTGGCTCTCCTGGAACATGCTTTGTAGACCAGGCTGGTCTTGAACTCACAGAGATCCACCTGCCTCTACCTCCCAAGTGCTGGGATTAAAAGCTTGAGCCATCACCGCCTGGCTAGGCTTTTGCTTTTAAAAATTTTTTCTTTACATGTGATTTATTTATTTGCGCGCGCTTGTGTGTGTGTGTGTGTGTGTGTGTGTGTGTGTGTGTTGGCATGAATGTGTCACAGCATGCATGTGGCGGTCAAACAACAACCTGTAGGAACTGATTCTTTTTCTCTATCATGTAGGTTCTGGGGATCAAACTCAGGCTTGGCAGCAAGTGCATTTACCCGTTGAACCATCTCATCTGCCTGCTAGTTGGATCTTCTTGAGGATCCAAGATGGCCACCAAGGGTGGGGCTGTTGTTCAGTGGGGAGAGCACTTACATAGCATCACTATATAGCATGTACAAAGCCCTGGCCAGCACGGAATAAACAGGCACAGTGGTACATGATTGTAACCCCAGCACTTCGGAAGTGAAGGAAGGCAGCCGGATCAGGAATCCAAGGTCATTTTTTTTTTCCACATGGAGTTTGAGGTCAGCCTGGTATACACAATGGCCAAGTTTGGTTTCTATTGCTGTGATAAAACACTGTGGCCAAAAGTAATTTGGGGAGAAAAGGGATTATTTCACCTGACAGACCATCAGGGAAGGAAGTCAGGCAGGAACTCAAGGCAGGTACCCGAGGGCAGGAGCTGATGCAGAAACCATGGATGAATGTTGCCTACTGGATTGCTCCTCCATGGCTTGGTCAGACTGCTTTTTATGCCACCCAGGACAACCAGTCCAGGGGTGGTGCCATTCACAGTGGTTGAGCTCTCCCATATCAATCATTAATCAAGGAAATGCCCCCCGCCCAAGACATACCTACAGGCCAATATAACAGAGGCATTTTCTCTGTTGAGGTTCCCTCTTCCTAGATGACAACAGCTTGTACTAAGTTGACAAACAAACAAAAACCCATGGGACGCTCTCTTTTGGGGTGTGTGCGTGTCTGTGCCACACTGAGAGTGCGGAGATTGGAGGACAACTTGCCAGACTCAGGGTTTTTTGTTTTGTTGCTTTGGTTTTTTTCTTTTGTTTGTTTGTTTGTTTGTTTTTTTTTTCTACCTTGTGAGTCTCGTGGAGACTGAACTCAGGCCATCAGACTTGGTTGCAAGCTCCTTTGCCCATTGAGCCAGCTTGCTCTTTTGTTTTGGGGGCAGGATAATGAGAAGCAGGGGCTGACTTAATCAGGTCATGTTTTAGGAAGATCATCCAGCTGTGAAATTATAGACAGGTTAAGAGTCTAGAAAGATGGCTTAGTGGTTTGGAGGGCTGGCCGCTCTTCCAGAGGACCCGAGTTCCTTTCCCAGTACCCACATGTGGGTTTCCAACTATCTGTAGCTCCATTCCCAGGGGAACTGATACCTTCTTCTGACCTCCGAGGGTACTGCATGCACATGGCGCATAGACGAACATGCAGGCGAAACACCCATAAACATAAAACAGAAACAGGAACGGGATGTGGGGCAGATGAGAGGGGGGAAGAGGAGGCAGGGAGGTGGTGTGAGGCTGGAAGGTGGGGGAGGGGCATCAACGGCAGTTTGGGAGAGTCAGAACCTGAAAGCAAAGGGGAGGAAGGGATGGCAGGCAGCTGGTGGCAAAGATGGTCAGCTTTGCAGTCCTGAGGGAGCCTGGGGCAGAGGGCTGGGCTGGACATAGTGCTGGGGCTGCTCACAGTCTAGATGAGAACACTGGAGCCCGGGGAGCTGAGGGACTCTGAGCCCCAAGGACTAACCACTAAGACTTCAGAGACTGGTGTCCAGTGTGCCCAGGGCAGAATGACCGCCCCTGCCCAATGTCTTTGGCATTTAGAGATAACCACACTGCTGGTGACCTTGGCAGACAGTTTCTGTGGGGTGGCACTGCTTGGATCGGGGAGTGAGTAGGAGGTGAGGACAAGGATGGAAGGGTGTGAACAACCCTTTCAGGAAGCCCAGCCTGGGGGCACGGAGGCAGCAGTAGCTTTAGCTGGAAAGGGAAGCTATAGTAAAAGAGGCTAGAGAGGTGACAGGGGTTTGGTTGGGGTCCAGGGGCAAGGATGAGGCAGATTTCTGGGTTGAGGGGAAAGCATCATGAAGAGGTGGATGAGAACTGAGCACTGGGAGGCTAGGCAGAGGGGTGTCTGGGGCGTGAGGAGGCAGAGCAGAATACAGCCTTTGGCACTTGATTGGAGGGGCTGCCCCTGGGCACATGGATGGATGGTCCAGGCTGGTGTTTGCAGGGTGGGTGAGGTTCCTGGGGCTCCAGGTGAGGCTCTGGGGATGGTGAACAGACCTGTTTGGCTGGACAAGGCACAGGCTAGAAAGCCCTCCAGTACCAGGCTGGGCAAGATTTGCAGGAAGACAATAGGGAACTATAGCAGGTTATTGAACGGGAGCGGGCCACGATGGAAGAGGTATTGAAGAAATTGTATCCAGTTATGCGTTCATTATGGATTGACAGGCTCAGACTGAGGCAGGGATCTAGATTGTTGGTAAGTCTAAAGGGAAGCTGCAGATTGTCTGATGTCACTGAGAAGGAGCTTCTTGGACAGAGGTCAGACCCAGGAGTCCCTCTGTGGGTCCAATAGACCAGTGGTGATAGCCTTAAGCTGGTCCGCAGTGTGTGGGCTATCTCATGCAGTGGTAAACTAAGGCCTGCTGGGGTGCTGGGTTGGTTGGATGCTGGCTCCACAAGGAAACCAGCATTGAGGGATGTGCTGCATTCCACCTGAGACACTATTGGATCCTCTTAATAACTGATGAGGTGAAAATTATTCCCTTTTAGGAGTGGAGGAGCAGAGGGTCAGAGAAGGCAAGTCATTCACATATGGCCACACAGCAAGCAAGACACAGAGCTGGGAGTCACCTTGGATTGGAGCTCCCTGGCTTGCTTTGGTCTGAGAGGTTCTGGGTAGCTCTGTGGTGGGACTTACTGCGGATGGATCTAAGGTTCAGTGACTTTCATGACCCAGGGTAGGTGAGTGGGTACCAAAGGCCAGGTACTCAGTCCAGGAGCTTGGATCCTCTTGGTGCCAGGCTTAGCCTCCTTAGGGGGACACTCCTGCCCCGGCCAAGGTGGGTCTCCTCTGGTCTGGACTGCCACCGCCAGAGGGCGCAGCAGTTGCCCAGGTGAGGGTGAGGGGCCATCCACTTTTCAAAGCTTCTGGAACCCAAGCAGCCTCCTGGAGCTGGAAGCTGCCTCTTTCGTGGTCTGGGAGGCCTCTGTCGTTTTCCTGTCTGTCAGTCTTTCAAACCCTTTGCTCTTAGCTCCCCAGACGCTTGGCTCTAGGTATCAGATTTCCCTGGCCCTGGGGGTCAGGAAGCCTAGAGTCCAACTCTCAGACTTCATAGCTACTTCTGCTTGGCCCAGAGCCTCCTTTAGCATCCGAGCTGAGGTGGTGCCAAACACTGGATTGCCACCCCTGTTACCTCTCAGCATTTTTTGCACAGTGGGGGTGGGGTGGGTGTTGCTGGAGGGAGAGTTGATCACCAATACGGCTCAGGGATGGGGAGGAAGCACCTTGGGTCTCCAGCAGGCCAGAAGACCCCCTAGGGGTCACAGAGGGCTCTGAAGGAGGAATTCCTGTCTGAGTAGTACTGAGGGGGCTCGGAAGAACTCCCTGTGTTTCTTCCATAGGACACCTCCCATACCCGCCTCCTCCGAAAGGGGACGTTTCCTCTTCCCCATTGCTACACCAGGTTTCTGCCTGGATCCTCCCACGGTCCTTCCTTCACTCTAGACCTACCAGCCTCCCTCCCTCCCCAAGTTTAGCCCCTTGGCTGTGGCCACTGAGGGCCTGGCGAGGGTCCCAGGCACCACACCACAGCAGCCAGCCTCCAGCCTCTGCTCCGGACAGTCCCAGTCTGTCTGGCAGGGCTGGCAGATTAGGGATTGGCTGGAGCGGCCCCCGCCTGTGAGAGGAGGGGAGGCCCGGTGGCTCACCCAAGGTCACCCTTCCTTTTCTTTCCCAGCATCCCTGTTCAACCCTTGTCCCTCTGCCTCACCTTGAAGAGGGAGGAGGCGAGATGCCCAGCAGGTCTAGCACATAGGAGCCCAGCTAAGGGGAAAGGCTGGGGCTCCTGATAGCTGCAGTCTCCCTCAGCAAATGCTGAGTACCTGCTGTATGCTAGGCTCTAAGAACACAGCCGTGAACACGATCACAAGCTCTGGAGCACATTTGTGTCTGTGAACTGAGTGGTAAATGAGTTGTTCTGGGCTGACTGGGCCAGAGCAGACTTTCCTGGGGATCTGAGGGCCCAGGAGGCTTTCAGGGCCCAGGCAAGGGAGGCAAGCTTCAGGCAGAGGCCTGTGTGGGGACAAACGTGCCTGACTGTGGGCTTGGGCTTCTGTGAGGCAGCCTGTGCCCTGGCTTGCATCCCTGAGACGAAGGCAGGGCGCTGTTATGCTCGCCATCCCTCCCCGCGGGCCCAGAGTGGAAGCTCATCCGTCAAAATGGCGGGAGAGCATTCCCAGGAGACCTGAGCTCCCGCCAAGCTTGCAGGTGGCCTCAGGGAGGTGAGGGACCGGGTTCTTGCAGCTTGCTTCTGTGCTTTCCTCAGGCTGCATGAGAGGAGGGGCGGGTCCCTGGCTGCCTCTCTCCCTTATCACACCCCATATTCCTGGCCACGTGGCACCTCTGCACCCCACCTCTGAGGGAAGAAGATTCCTGACCTTAGGACTTGGGGAACCAGAGGAAGGTGGGTGGGACCTGGGGTACTGCGGTGACCGGGTCCTGAGGCAAAGCCACACCCCACAGCTAGGGCTGCGGGGAGGGGGAGCTGTCTCTTTAAGAGCTTCCAGGCTGCTAGGAGCAGATGGCCGGACCGGCCAGGGCCCCTTGTCCTTTGTGTGCCTTCGCACAGAAGAGGGGGCCAGCTGGGGAGGGGGCGGCTGCAGCAGGTGGGAGGGGTGGGGCCTTGCCCCTCCCCCGAGCCCTTGCAGCTTGGGGGTTGAAGTTGATCATTTGGAGCCAGCCACCTCTCTGCACCCTGTGGCCCCCCACAATCGTCCCTAAACTCTTCGGACGCCCCTCCTGGGTTGTGTCCCACCTCTTTGGCAGAAAGCTTACTACATCAGGGCTTCCAGACAGCACCCTTACCTCAAAAAATAAATAATAAAACCTCCCCGCCCTGCCCCCACCCCAGAGTAGGCTCTTCCTTTGGTGTGGGTGTGGGTGTGGGTGTGGGTGTGGGTGGGGGTCAGAGCCGGCTCCAGGGATAAACGAGAACAGAATTGGGTCCTAGTGTATGGGAGAAGCGGCTGTAGACAGACAGGAAGCCAGTGGCTTGGGCTCCTTGCTAGGCCTTGTGCCAGGGCACGTGGGACAGCCCTGGAGGAAGGAGACAAGAACTAAGCATGATGCTTGAGGCCTGGGGTGGGGTAGGGTCTTGGGCTAGCATCCTAGGTTCAAGTATGGAAGGAGACAAGTGGAAGATGGGGGGCCCAATGGGAGCCTTGCCTCAGGGTCGCCAGAAGCCAGAAAGACGCCATCATAGGACAGTGCGGTGCGCACAATGGCTACCAGCTAGGCAAAGGCATAGGAACACGAACATCTCCCTAAAGGGTAGAGGTGTTGGGGACAGGAATAGCCCCCTGCCACTCATTTCTAGGGGTTCCCAGAAGTTCCTTTGCCTCTTGGAACAGACCCCTTCAGGTCAGATCGTCTCTGGTTCATTCATTCTTTCTTTGTCCCAGATCTCCCCATCCTGGGGCTTGGTGCCCAGCTCATGATTAAAACGGAGGTAAAAGGCCCTATAACTCTGGCCCGAGGTGTGGCGGGCAACGTGGCCGCTGACTGGGTGGCCCTATGTGGCCCGATAGTGCTGAAGTCGGGTGGGGTCATGTCTGCCTCTGTCGGCCGCGGGCAAGGAACCCCCAGGAACAGGACGCCCCAGCCAGGTCGTGGCCTGACCACAGGACCCCGGCCAGTCGGCCACAGCCAGTGGGTGGGGGCGGGGATCCCCGGTTGGGGCCAGGGCTGCTTCTAAATTTAGGAATCTGATTACAGAGTGGCCAAGGAAGGGAAGGGAGAGGAGGGTGCGAGTGCAGGCTCGGCTCGATCTGGGCATAGCGGGGTGTGCCTGGGTAAGGCGTGTCCAGGAGTCCGGGGCTCCCCGTGGGAGGCGCGGCGGGCGGGGGCTTCGGCCTGTGTGCGCTGCAGCACGTGCCCCAGGCGGCGGGGACGGGCACAGGCGCAGCTCGCAGGCTTCGAGCTGCCGGTGAGTGCGCTGGCTCTTTGTGTGCCTGGCAGGGTGGCTGGGTCTGGCTTTGAAAGTCTCTGCCCACCCCCTCCCCCAACTCCGTCTGTGCCTCCCAACCGGCTTCCCTGTCTGTCACTCTGCCCATGCCTGTCCGGGGGGAGGGGGATGCTGCTTCCAGCTGGGGTGACAGTGAATCCAGTGGGGAGCTCGCCCCCTTCAACCCAGACCTTGCCTTATAGCTTCCATGCCCATTCCTCTTTGGCACCACTGATTTGGGGCGCAAACTGCAGCAGTTAAGAGACACAAGGGTGACCCCTGGGGACCCACAGATCCAGCAGAAGTCAGGTTCTGGCCCAGTAGCTCTTGGAGAAATTCATCTCGCGCCTGTCCGGCCTCCCATCCGCTTTGGCCCCCAAGGGCGCATGAAAGGGGGGGGTCCCCCTGCGGAAGGGGGGGGCAGGGAGTTCCTTGGCAGGAAGAGAAATGGAAGGAAAAGCTGGGCTCCACCCGGGCGGGCGGACAGGCGGCCTCTGGGCCCCCGGGGCAGACCACAGTAATCGGAGCCCACTAGTGTGTGGAGCCGGTGTGATTGTGGGTGGGGCTGACCCCGGGGCTTCTCCTGGGGGACACTGAGGTCTACCCACAGGGGCAAAGTCTGAGAGCTCAGAGACACGAGGGGCGCTCCCTGGGGGGGGTACGCGGGCCCCATCCTGGTCCTGACCCCACCCCCTGGAGGTCTAGCCCCGGCCCTAGGCCCCGCCCCCCGGGCCCTCCCTCCCACCCCAGGGCCAGATGTTCAGCTGGCGGAGGCATCGACTGGGGGAGGGGTGCTGAGGCCGCAGCCGGCACTACTTCCCTGCCAGCAGCTTCATTGTGTGCGCGAGGAGCGAGCGGCGGCGGAGAGCGGGCGAGCGAGCGGCGGTAGCGCGAGCGCGGCGGGGCGAGCGAGCGC
>CABHPQ010172776.1:0-23329 GCA_902168405.1 Peromyscus aztecus | reverse complement strand
TACTGGGGTCAGCCCCGCCTTCCGCCGGAAAGGTGGGAGATGGCACAGACTTCTGAGGAGGGGAACAGATATCCCCACAGCAGCTCATGGGAAGAAGTGCCCAGCTCTGGGGAAGGAGAGCAGAGGATATGGTATGGAGGGAGCCAGGGTCCCACCGCTCACCCTCGCCAAGGCTGTGCGTACCCCACTGGGCCCCAGCGTAAAGGCCTGCAGCCCAAGGGCCTGGGGGCAAGGGAAGGCCACCTCTGGTGGGTTGCTTGGAGGGGAAAGAAGTGGGGAGAGGGGAGAAGCCCAAAGTGGGCCTGGCGGAGGGCCTGCCAGGGAACTCCACCACTCTTGCCTGAGAGTGTTCCAGCCCTGAGCCACCCTCCCAGGAACCCCACAGATCCAGTCTTGACTGTCCCAATGGGGCAGGGAGGAAAGGTGGCCGCTGGGATTTTTTTTTCTTTTTTTTTTTTTCTTTTTGGTAATAAAAATTTTCTTGGTTTAGGCGAAATACTCTGTGCAACCGCAGTACCGAGGGGGAGCCCTGCCCCCCCCACCCCTTCCCCTTCCTTTGCCTCCTGTAGGGGAAGAGGGGAAGGAGGGAGTTCTGGGCAGGGGTGAATGTGAGGGAGGAAGAACCATTTCCCTTCCCCCACAAACATGGAAGAAAAAACTGAGAAGGGCCTGGAAGGGGACAAGTGCCAGCAGGGAGACACACCAGTTCATCCCGCAGTTTCTCCCAGGGGATGCAGGGTTGGCCCAAGCAGCCAAGTCCACCGGTGGGTCTGCCCCCCTCCCGACAGCCTGTTAAAGCTTCAGCTCGTTGGCTATTTTGGAGGCAATGTTTTTGAAGGCCATGGAGGTGCCCGATATCCGCTTAAACCGGACACCGTTGAGAGACAGGCGGGGCAGTTTGCACACCTCCATCTCCCACTGCACAAAGTTCTCGTGGCCTGGGGTGCCATGCATGCACAGCAGCATGTACCGCTCGTGCAGCTCGCTTTGGCAGCTGTTGGCGTCCAGCACCTTGCGGATCTCCCGCATCATCTCATTGGGCTCCATAGAGCTCGTGGTCTTCATGCTCCAGGTGAAGCGCAGGGAACGAGGCTTGGCCTCCCGAAACTCTTCCTTTTCCTTGTCATTGCCTCCACCGCCTACCACGTGAGGTCTGTGGAGAGGGCAGAGGGAGGCGTAAGATGGAGGCTGAGGCATCCCACCCGTGAGAGAACCACCCTGGCAGACAGACCCTGAGGCCAGAGAGGAAAGCAGGACGGAGTGCAGCCACAGCTGGAAGGGGGAGCAGCAGTCCCTTGTCCTGGCACATGGGACATGGGAGGCCTCTGGCTCTTGTCTCTCAGGATGGAGGGGTGAGAAGAGCCCAGCTAGGGTAGGGTGACAGACAGTTCCATGCTGTTAACTGGTTCTTTTCTTTGGGGGATCAGGCAGGAAACAAGTGCACTGAGCAGCACCAAGCAGACTGTCCTCCATGAGGATGATGAGGCTGAGCAGCAAGGCCAGGAAGGGTGGGAACCTGGAGCACCCTGCCCTGTCAGGGCTCTGGTTCCATGAGGCACCAGGACCTGAGCAGGGCCCAGAACCACTGCAGGTAGGCGTGGGAAAGGGAGCCCCCAAGAGGGAGGCAGAGCAGAATGGCCCGAGAAAGAGCCAATGGCAGGAGAAAGAGGAGCAGGAGGCTGTGGCAAGCCCGGTGGCTTGGGCAGGGCCAGCAGTGCTGGCTCCGGCCCTCTCACCTGAGCGTCTCCACTCGGTCTTTGCTTTCAGGTTCATTCAGGTTCCTCAAAAAACAGAGCGAGGGAGAGTTTAGTCTGGGATCTCTCGCTCCTTCCACCCTGCAGACCCAGTGAGGTTGGGTCTGGGGACATGCCACCAGTCGGGGGGCAGGACCCAAACCCAAAAGCTACTTGCCAGTCATCTACAGGCCAACATGGCTTGGCAGCGCCTCACACAGGCAGCTTGACTGCCCCTTTCTGACAGGGAACCCCAGCAGGGGGCTGTCCCTCCCCACATTCCCAGAGATCTGTGCTGGTGGAAGGAGCCCCAGCTCTGGGGGAGGAGGGTGTAGTTGTGCAGGCACATGTACCCAGCACACAGCCCAGCACCAGTAGCTCCCCTTCCAGCCCACAGTCAGGCTCAAGATCGCTACTGGAATCAGGGCTGGGAGCAAATTTCTGTGCCAATAACCAGGGCGACAGAATGATGACAGAAGAGGGACTGTGAAAGCCTCTTAGAGGTTCACTGTGTCAGAACCTGGAGCTGTCAGGCAGACACCTGGGAGAGGTGCCTGTGACCCAGGGGGCAAGGCCACTGTGTTGCTAGTCCCCTACTGCTGGCTGCCAGGCTGGCTGCTCACGTAAGGCAAGGGCTGGGCAGGGCCCTAGGGAGTGAGAAAGAGATCTGGCCCCGCTGAGCGGCTTCTCCAGCTCCTGCCAGGAAGATGAGTGTCTGGAGCTGGGATTCTGGGGGCTGCAGAGGAGAGGAGGGACAAGAACGAGGAGAGAGCAGCAGCAGCACATGTAAAAGGAGCAGAAGACACAAGACACAGATGCCAACAAGCACACTGTGAGCAGGGCCCGAGTGCAAAGGATAGGGCTCCGGCTGCTCTCTCCAGGCCCCTAGGGGGCAGGCCCTGCCAGCCATGCAGTGAGCTGGGGTGGGGGTGGGTGGGTGGGTGGGTAGGGATGTCTCAAGATCCCATCTGGCCCATCTCGCCTTCATCTGGGGAGCCAAGGCACCTGCCAGGCAAATCCAGAGCTCCCAATCTGGCCCTCAGTCTGCAGCTCAGTACCTGGCGTACCTAGGCCTGCAGAGGACATGGCCAGGCTGAACAAGCCAGGCTCTATCCCAGGAAGGGAGATGCAGGAGCAGGGTGTGGGCCTCCTGCTGTTTCACCAGGGCCTGGCGGCAGAATGACCCCTGCCTGAGAATATCCAGCTCTTGGCTCTTTGGCAGGCTCAGGCGACATCTGGAGGAAACAGCCCAGAGGAGAGCAGCGTAAGCGCCCAGATGCTGTGCCAGGGTGGGCTGGGTCAGTTCTGCAGCACCTACCAGAAGGGGGCGCTGTACTACATCTATGAGGCAAAGGCTTCGGGGCCTGGAGGAGTCAGGCTAGCCAAGGGACCCTAATGTCCCTGTAGTACTCCAAAGTCCTGTCATGCCATAGTCCAGGGGAGATAGGTCACAGCCCTGAGGTTCAGCAAGCCCAGAATACCCCAAATGAAACCTCATTCCAGATGTGCCTCAACCCCTTGAGGTGACTTGGAGCACATGCACACAACAGGGAAAGGACCAGAAAGGGAGCCCAAGGTGACCAGACCTGGGTGGGTAGGACACCATCTTAAAGGGACAGTCCCTGAGGTCTCCTCTCCTGAGGACATGCGCCTGCAGACCAAGGGAGGCCCCTCACTCTCAGAGCCATCTGCTCTGAGGGACTCAAATGTCCTCTCAGAACATGTATTTGAAGTCCTGCCAGTGTGGAGGTGCAGGACGGTCAGCTTAGGGCTAAGAGCCCAACAGAGAAGTCTTCATCCCTTTAAGATAGCAGACAGGAAGTCCACATACACAAGGCAGAAAGATAGGAAGCATCAGCCAACAGGGGAGTTAGTGACAGAGGCAGGACAAAGACACAGACAGACAGACAGACAGACACACACACAGAGTGGGCTCAACGCCTACCTTCTGGCAAACCTGAAAGACAGATTTCTAAAAAAAAAACAAACAAAAAAAGACAAAATAAAAAAAGAAATAAAAAAAAAACCAATCAAACAAACAAACAAAAAACAAAAAACCAACAAGACGGTGTGTGGATGAGCAGGTGGGAGCGGGCTTTCCAGGCTCAAGGGTCTGCCCAGTCTCAGAAGAGCCGCTCAGCGAGACCAGAGTCCTGGACTTCAGCTCTGTTCGCCCTGCGGCCTCGCCTGTGTCTGGTGGCTTGGATGGTGAGAGACAAGCAGCAGGGGTGGAGAGATTTGCTCTCCAAAGCCCCACCTGGCTCTGAACAGTTTAGACGCCAGGGTTGAATAGGGACAGAGTACCCCAGGAGATCCCATGGCTGAGCCACCTTAGGCCACTCTGTGATGGGGGCTCAGGCTTGAGAAGCCTCATGAAGAGATTCCCCACCTGGGTCTAGGCCAGGAAGGCACTGGAACCCTAGCGCTGCAGGAGAGGCCCTGCAGCCCTCAGCAGCCATTTCATTTATGGGCTTTGCCCTGGGAAGCCCTGGGGCAGAAGAACATAGTTAGAGCCAGACACAATCTACCTGGGGGAGGGAGAACAGGGAAGGAGGTCAAAGGGGCAAGAATAGACCAGGAAAATCTTGTCAACCCAGCCTGGCTCATGCCTCATGACTTTGCAGCTGCGTCACCAAATATAAGTTTCCATGGGAACCCAGGAGAGAAGAGGGGGCTTTTATTTTAGCATCTGAGTTCACACTCCCCTAGAGAGGAGGCGGCATCGCCCATCTGCTTGGGGCCATCGAATCAGGGTGCCTGAGGAGAGCTGGGAAGGCCTAAGAGGATGAGTCTAGGTGCCTTGGATGCTGAGAACAACCCTGTTTCTTAGTTCTGCTGAGGCCCCAGCCCCAGCTCTGCTGTCCCCACCCCAACCCCCATGTAAGTGGGAAGGCCTGGCCCCAGCCCCTCTCACCTGCGGACAAACTTGGAGGTGAACTTGCTGAAGATGCTGCCAGAGGCCCCCCGCCGGCCCTGGCTATGGCCAGAGGGAGAAGCTGGGGTCACACCGTAGGGCAGATTCTGCTGGTCCCGCACCTGTCGGAGCTGCCCAGCATGGAAGGTGCTTCGACTGGACACACCCCGGGGGAAGTTAGTCCGGTCTGGGGCTCCAGCACTGCTGCTGATGTTGTGGGCAGAGGGGGAGGCGACAGGGACGCGCTGGGGGGCTGTGCTATGGGAAGAGGGGCACGGCAAAGGCACGGGTCAGGTGCGGGAGCCACTGTACTGGGCACACGCAGGCCTGGGGTAGGGGTGGGGGTGCTGGGGCAGAAGCAGCCATCACAGAGGACACAGAAGGAAAGGACTGACCACTGAGGACAGTAGTGAGATGGTCTGGGGAGGAGGGAAGGGAGACAAGGAGGGCCCATGTATGCAAGCAGTACAGGCTGAGAGAGTTGGCGTGGACCTGCGTGGGGACAACAAGAACCCTCGAGAGCTGACTGTCCCTAAGGAAAGCTAAGAAGGTTCAGAATAGGACAAAGAGCCTTCTTCCCTCTGGAGCTCAGGACAGCTTCCTGTGCGCCTGTTCTGAGGGGCTGGAGGAGGAAGAGGAATCACTACCATTTGTGTCCCCAGTTCCTGGCTGTTGCTAAGATGGCAAAAAGACAGCAGGTCCCCTAGGTGGGAAGATACTCTAGGGCGGGGGTGGGGCAGGCTGGGGACAAGTGCATTAGCTACCCCAGCACACTTGCCTGGGCCGAGGCACCTCACAGTTACTCTCCGTGGGGGGCAACCCAGAGGCCTTGTTGGGGTGTACGGAGGCAGACATGGATTTCTGGTGCTGGCGGGGCCGGGCCGCAGAGACTGCGGCAGAAGCAGAAGCCGTGGAGGCCCGGGACCCTGGCATGGTTAGGCTAGGAGACAAAAGCAGCGGAGAGGCCCGGATTAAGGGTGAGATAAGAGCCTGGGTTAGGAAGCAAGGGCAAGGTCAGAGCTGTTGCCTCAGCGGATGCAGGTCAGGCCCAGGGAGCGACTCCAGGCCAGTGAGAGCTAAGGGGAGCCATTAGAAATGGAGGACAAGGTGAGTAAACAGCCAGGGAGGCCAGAGCCTGGGAAGAGAAAACCAAAAATGAGGGAAGCCGACAAGAGGCCACACGGGTCTCCGAGGAAATGTGAGAACAAGGATTTTCCCTCTATACAAAGAAAGAATAGAGTACTGCTGAGGAGAAACTTCCATTCGTCTCAAAAGAGGTGGGACCAGGAATGTAAGACACCAAGCAAGGTGGCAGGCAAGGAGGGAACTCTGCTTCTGAGGCCACAAGAAAGCCCTCACTGGGGAGTCCTGTCCTCAGCTGGGACCCCAAACCCAAGGCCAGAAGGTACCTAGAGAGATGGGCAACTCTAGACTGTGAGGTGAAGAGGCGGGAGGACTGACGAGCTGCTCACTGGTACCCTAGGCTTGGCAAATGTCAAGGAGCAGAGGAGGACAGGAGGAGGGGTGGCATGGAGCAGGGAGGGTGGATGGCGACTGGACAGGGCCAGGACAGGACTCCAGGGACACTGCTCTGGAGAGGCAGCAGATGAGGCTACTGACAGGAACCACTGCCCACTGTGAGAAGTGGCCCCCAAGAGCACAGCAGGCAGTCCAGGTACTCACCTGTCTTTACCATTCTGGATAGAGGACTGGCCAAGGCTGGCCCTGTCCAAAAGTGGGGAGTTCCTGCTTCGGTTTGTGCTGGTGGAGAGGACGCTGTTCTGTGAGGAATGGAGGGCAAGAACTGTCTCACAGGAGCCAATGTCGTTCCCCAGGACCACTGGATGCCCCTGTCCCAAGCTGCTCTGTAGCCTACTTTCTACAGTAAGCTCAAGGACAGCCAAGGGCCAGGCCTCAACAAGGAAGACCAGAGGACAGGAGGGAGACCAGGACGGGGGTGGGGTGTGGGGGTGTGGTGTTAGCTCAAGGCTTACTGTGGAGGGGGTAGGAGTGGTCTTCTTCCTCTCCAGGCCAGGCAGAGGGCTGGCAGGCACTTTGGCGGTGCTGCTGGCTTTCCGCCCTGTCTCTTCCTCAGGCCGCTTAGTTTCTGCATTGTTACTCTGAGGCTTCTTAGAGTAGGAATTCGAGGTGGGAATGGCAGGGACGGCTATGGGGCAAAACGTGAAATGTGTAAGAGCAGCAGTCTGCCTGAAGACCCACTGCACGCTTGGCCCTTTCTTACCATCAGTCCCATCTCACGGAAGTGGAGGTACGTTATTAACCTGCCCATGGCCAAGCTATTATGAAGGAGCTGAACCAGGACTGAAATGTAGCTGTTACCCAAAGCCCCAGGAGAAAGCTGTCCCTAACATGCAATTCCCAAGAGCACGTACCCTGGTCGCTGGAGCGTCGCTGCTTAGGGTTGGCAGAGACACTACGCTGAACCTTGTGGGATGGAGATGGGGCACTACTATTGGTCAGATCAGCTGAAGGCCGGGGCTTCAGAGTGATGGTGTCACCTTCCAGCTGCAAGAACAGAAAACATGGCTTCAAAGGAGAGTCAAAGTCCTGAGGAGATTCCTCCAGATGGACATGCTTGCATGTTCCACCCTGCCCTAACACACAGAGACTTCATCCTCCATGTTCCACCCTGCCCTAACACACAGAGACTTCATCCTCCATGACTAATATAGACAGATGCCCTTGATCACACATGCTCTGACACAGACAGGAACACACACACACAACAACGACACACCCCACAAAGTCACCATTTCCTCAGAGAGGGCTACTCATGCCTGCATACCCAGAGACATATACACCCACAAGAACACACACATTCAGACTAAGAGACCCGGCCATCCCTTCCCACAGAGAACCTGGGGCTCGTCGTACCAGGGGTCATGGAGGTATCTCTAAAACAGGTTAGAGTGATAACCAAGAGAGACCCCACCACCACCAGGGCAGGAGGCTGTGAGTGCAGGCGGGGACTTAGAACCCAAACTGGCAAAAGAACAATCCTAAAGCTTCCAGATCCATAGCCAAGACAGACCTGTGACACAAAGAAACATATCCAGATACACTGGGGAAGCTTCCTGTAAAACAGACATAGATACACACAGAAACCTAGAGATGGACACTTCCAGACAGACAGACAGATATTGGGCCCTACACAGAACTTCCAGCCAGACCACCTCAGTCCTTTCTAATCAACACAATGAGCCACCTCAACTTATCCCTCAGAGCCCAGGCCTGGCCTGGCCCCACCTCCTCTTCTTTTACTGAGGGCCTTATCCACCATGGCGAAGGCCTCATGTTAATTAAGCAGAGGGGATATGTATTTAAGACACGGGCTTCTGTCCTCATCAGGGCTAAAGGCTGGGTGCCACCCACAGCACAGGTGGCAAGCAGGTCAGGGCCTGAGAATGGAAAGCACGCACCTCAGAGCTCTTGTAGCCCAGAAGCAGATAGGTGGCCATCACTTCGTTGTACCTCTGGCCCACCAGCGAGTCCTGGATCTCTTCCCGTGTGTAACCCATTGACACCATCAACTCTGGTGGTTGGGGAGGGGAGGACAGTTAAGGCTGGTCTCCATCTGTAGGCGGGCAGGCTCCAGCTCCCAGCCAGCAGAGCCTCACCTGTCCGCCGGGGGTCCTTGTAGTCAGGGAGTGGCTCCACGTAAGGCTTCAGCTCATCGTCCTCATGCCCCACGTTCATCCACCGATCTTTCATAATTTGCTGGGAAGATAGGGAAGGGCAAAGCACAGAGGCGGAGGAAACTCAGCATGGGGGTCCCCATGGGAACCCCAGGATTTCTCGTCAGCTGGGTTCTATGCTGCTCACCTCTAAAGTGCCTCTCTTACTAGGATTAAGTATGAGAAATTTCTTAAGCAGGTTTTCACAGTCCGTGGACATGTAGAACGGAATTCGGTATTTTCCCCTCAGTACCCGCTCCCGTAGCTCCTGTGGTTAGAAAATGTAAGTCACCCCAGGCTGAGGGAACAAGTCTCACATCCAGGATCCAGAGAAGCAGACATTGGAAAACAGGATGCAGAAAGCCTGGGTCACAGCAACTCACAAGTGAGGCAACCAAGCCCTACACGCCATGCACCTCTTTAGAGTGCTTCAGAGGGGTGGACACACACTGTCTCTTCCAAGACAGGATTGAGACTTAAAGCCTTTTTTTTTTTTTAAAAAAGAAAAATAATGTTTATTTTGTGGACAGGGTGTGTGCGCGCTACAGTGTGAATGGAGGTCAAAGGACAACTTGCAGGAGGTCAGGTTCTCTCCCTCTACTGTGTGGGTTCTGGGGAATCAACCTTTATCCACCAACCCACCTGGCTAGCCCCTTTTGGTTTGTTTTTGAGATCTCTCACTCTCCAGCCCAGGCTGGCATGAAATTCTGAATCTTCTTGCCCTGGCCTCTCCACTGCTGAAATTACAGGCATGTGCTACTATATCCAGCAGGGAAGACCATTTAACTGCTTTTTTCTCAGCGGGCCTTTCTCTGAAGCTCTGACTTGAGAAAAATGTGGACAAGCAGAAAGTTATTGAGAGGGTAGATAAGACCAGAGGCCAACGAGAGATGAAAAGTAAAACGATCTAAGGCTGCACTTCACTGCACCTTGAGGTTCTGTCCATCAAAAGGCAGGGATCCGCTGACCAGTGTATAGAGGATGACTCCCAGGCTCCACACATCTACTTCAGGACCGTCGTATTTCTTGCCCTGGAAGAGTTCTGGGGCAGCATAAGGAGGACTGCCACAGAAAGTGTCCAGCTTGTTCCCAAAGGTGAATTCGTTGCTAAAGCCAAAGTCTGCAATCTTGATGTTCATATCAGCATCCAAGAGTAGGTTTTCTGCCTGAGAGGTAAGATGGTAAGCGTCAGAGCCCTAGGTAGAGAACCCTATGGCATCTGTGCAGGCAGGGTCAAGGGCAATGGGAGAGCCACCAGCAGGTCATCTCTAGTTTCAGAACTTTCTCCTTCTCCAGGGCAGGGTCAGTCAGCACAGACAGGCTGGACAGGAGGAAGGCATGAAGCTGGGATCTGTAGGCCTAGGGACCCTGGGAGCTGCCCAAGGCTTCAGAGTGGGCCCATGCTTCTTGGTCATGCCTGCAAGTTCTCTTAGCAATGAGGAGACTCGCAGGCAGTGCAAATATGAATACCTTGGTAACAGAGATAATGTGTGTATGTCTAGAGAGCAGTTGTGATATCAGAGTCACATTCACACCCTTTCCTAGGTCAGCTACCAGGATGCCTGAAGGACCAGGAAAGCCTGGAGTATTCCCGCCATACCTGGCAAGGGCAAAGACTCTGCTTGCTAGTGCTATGGTGGGAGCCTGAGTCTGGTTACAAGGCCATCCCTAAAGACTTCCAGGCCATCTAAAAAAGTAAAAGTCAATGGCTGGAGTTTCTGGAATACTCAGAGCTTGACTGAAGGACAACAGCCAGACCCACAGGAAGGCACAGGAGATACGAACACACCTTACCTTTAGATCTCTATGAACAATAAACTTCTGGTGACAGTACTGCACAGCAGACACTATCTGAAAGAAGGAAGAAGGGTTAGCTTGGGGGTCTGAGAGTGAGCCACAGGGACTGACAGAGTTGTCACTAATGACCTATTTTGAAGTTACCAAGCAGAGCTCACAGTACCCCCTCTTCTACGGCCACCTGCTCAGGCAGCCCCTCTCCTGTGCCAACCCCAAGAGGGAGAGCTGGGCCTACAGCTGAGGGTGGAAAGACACCCACCTGGCGGAATTTGGCTCTGGCTTCTTTTTCTTTCATCCTGCCATGGGCCACCAGGTAATCAAATACTTCTCCTGCAAGAGATGAGATGGGAGAGCACACTGAGTAGGGTGGGAGTGGAGGGTGTGGGCAGGAACAGGGAGGGAGAAAGGCGGAGGCGGGAAGTAATAGCAAGAGGCAGCGTCAGACCTACCGCCACTGGCGTACTCCATGACAAGGTAGAGTGTCTTCTCAGTTTCGATCACTTCAAATAACTTAACTGCAAGACCAAGGGCTGTGTTGGGACTCAGGGGGCACACGTCCAACCTGCTGTGTCCAGACATGCTAAGGACCTCTTGGACCACCCCAATTACTCAGGGCAGCCCACAGTGCCAGGAGGCAGCTGAACTGTGAGCTGAGTCTTCGGAAAGCAGAGTCTGACACCCTTCAGGACAGACTCATCCACAAGGCAATATGATGTGGAAAGGATGCGTGTGTAGATGCGGGCATGTGGAGTTTTGCTGAGGGGGAGGAAGAAAGAGATGACAATACTTCTCACCTATGTTGGGATGATTCAAAACCTTCATTATTCTTACTTCTCGGAATAGCTGGAAGAGAAACACAAGGGTTCATCATGCCTGCCTGATGAACTTAACAGGTCCCCCAGAGCCCCAGCGAGGTTTCTTTCTTCTTTTTAAAACAGACCTCCTCTCCCCGCAAGAAACCAAACCCAAACCCACAAAGAGAGGGGAAGAGCCGAGAGGGAAGCTGGAGCAGAGGTAGCTCACTACCTCAGTGCTCAGACTTGTGCCCTCCTCCATCCCCATCTACATCCAGCCTCCCAACAGCAGTTCAGTGCCTCTGCAGGAGAAGAACCTGAGTCTCTGAATACTGGAGTATTCAGCACTGAGCTCCTCTGCCAGCTCAGAGTCCAAACCTTTGAGCTGGCCCTGGTGACTAGAGAGGAGCTCCAAAGGGTCACCGTGTCATCTAGATGTCAGAGGGCCTGCACTGGGGGGAGAGGCCTTTCTCTCCTGAGCCTCTGAGGTAGCGACAGTAGAAACCACTCCTATATATAGCTGGTGCCAATTTTAATCAAATCCACCTCCACACACTCACGCTCTCTTTGTGAAACAAAATCAAGGCTCCAAACCATACATTTCCATACAGAGGATGACAGAAACCAACTTTTCCTCCCTGTGGGGGCCAGAAAACTAAAAGGTTTTGCAACTTCCCAGGCCTCAACACTTATACATGAACTGGGTTTGTTTGTTTGTTTTTGGGTGGTGGTGGTTTATCTGGAGTCCTAACCCAGAATGTAGTTTATAGAATATAGTAAAAATGGTTTTCCCCCTTTAATGGTGTCCCAGAGCTTTCATGGACTGGACCGAAAGGGGTCTGGTCCAACCTCCCCTCTTCAGCTCCCAGGCTTTCTTGCTCTTTCTTCATCCACTGGTTATGATGGTGAAAAAGCAAAGGCTCCTGGCCACCATCTCAGGGGTGACCACTGGGGGCAGGTCTGCACTTGTGGCCAGAGCCATTACCACCATCCCACTCTCAAGCACATCCTTTGGTCTGGAGAGGCACTCTTCTGGGACAGCCTGGAGCTTTCTGGGCTTATCTAAAACCCTGAAGGGCCAATGTCTTCAAAAACTCAAACTTTAGGGAGCACTGCTAAGAAGCAATGTAAACAGAGTGAATGGCCAGAATGAGATTGGCCTTGCTAAGAAAGCACATAAAAAGGCTTTTTTAAAGGGCTATATTTCTGCCCTTGGGGGTAGAGGCAGGAGGAACAGGAGTTCAAGGCTATCCTCAGCTACACGGTGAGTTCAAGTCCAGCCTGGGTATATAAGACCCTGTTTCAAAAAAGAAACAAAACAAAAACTCTTATTTGTCTGGCATTGGTACCTTCTCATCAATCAGGAAGAAGCAGGGAGAAGAAAAGAGGTAGGGAATGAGATGTCTTGGTTGTTAATGGCAACAGGGTAAGCCACGATGCTCCAAGGCTCAAGGCTCACCCCATGCTAGTTTCACCTTTGCAGGGCTGGAGCCAGTGCACAAGGCCAGGCCTCCTTGTCTTCTTCCATCCACTCTGAGCAGGAGGCCTGGTGATGACAGCGCTGCTTTGTTTGATAAAAACCTCTCAGGGGCTGACAAGATTGTGAATCCCTCGATTCTAGCCGGTAGCATACACACCAGGGGAAGTCACTGTCTCCACCCTAATTCTGGGAGCAACTCCCTCCACAGCAATCCCTGGCTCCTCATCCTCTGTCTCCCATCCTTGTGGCTATTTACATGGTCATGTCCCTCCAATTCAGCCACTGTAATATGTTCATAAAAAAATCCCTTGGCCATAACAGACAAAGAACCAGGTTTTAGAAAAAAGTAAGCAGGGGTCAGCTACAGTGGGAAGGCCAAGGGAAATTTGACTAACCTGGGTAGGGGCTGATTTATTTTGCCAGTCTGGAGCCCCCTTCTCCTAAATACCTTAGCTCAGAAAAATGAGGGGGACAGTGTGCTTCCAATTCTGTCAGTCACTTGCAAGCTACTCCCCTTTTATACTCAAAGTCTCCCTTTCTTTTCTCACACACATCATACCTTAAAGTTTCTTTGATACAGGGTTTATGTCCCTACTTGGGGATTCTCCTACAACCTAAAGAAGACCCCAGTTAACAAGGTAGTTCAACTTCATCTAGCAAAAAGTGCATACTTCCTGGATACCAAATGAGTATCCAGTAAGAAAGCCCAGAGATCAGGGATAACGGGGGGTGCCTTGAGTCTGTGCACCTTGTCACTTAGTCTTCCATGTTTCTTCTCTGAAATGGAGCTGGCAAAGAATCCAGAGGCAGGTTCTATTCTCCTCCCTGAACCTCTACCGGCACTCCACTGGGTCACCTGGTGTAGCTGCATGTACTTCTAACAATGCTATAGATGTGTGTCTTCACAGAGGCTGGACACAGGCCGGGAGGTAACATGATCAGGAAGGAGGCCAGACAGGTGGGCCAGGTGGCTGGAAGGGCAGACTGCAGAAGAGCCTGTGCCTGTGGACAGGAGGCCCACCGGGTGGGGTTGACACAGGAAATCCAACCAGAGGTATAGGGGAGGGGAGAAATTTTTTGGTTTTTTTGTTTGTTTGTTTTGAGACAGGGTTTCTCTGTATAGCCCTGGCTGTCCTGGGACTTGTCCTGTAGACCAGGCTGGCCTTGAACTCAGAGATCTGCCTGCCTCTGCCTCCTAAGTGCTGGGATTAAGGGCGTGTGCCACCACTGCCTTGTTTGAAGAGAGAAAGTTTTAAGGTAGTGGTCTTATGGGGTCAGCAGATCACTCATCAAAGAGAGACTTAGAAAGGGATGGGAGGTACTGGGCACTTACTTTCTGAAGGCTGGAGGAGTTCAGCTGAGTCTTGTCAATGATCTTCACAGCTACCTGAACATGAGACAAAAGCCTAAGATCACTTCCTTGACCAGGCTAAACCAGGACTTGAGGTTACTTTCTCCATTGGTTTCCTACTCCTTTTCATGCTTGGCACCTAGCATACCTATCAGATCTCACTTCTGTAGAGAAACAAGAGGCTGGCTATGGGAACAGTCTCAGCACTGCCTGTTGGCAGTGTCAACAGGATGGGAGCTGCTGCCATGGCCCCAACCCCAGTGCTCACCTCTTTCCCTGTCAGGATGTGCCGGGCCAACTTCACCTTGGCAAAGTTACCCTTGCCAATGGTCTTAAGGAGCCGGTAGTTGCCAATATGGGGCTGCTCGTCAGCAGAGGTGGCTGAGTTGCGGCCCCGCAGCATGTTGGATTTACTGCTGGGCTTGGAATCAAGGTGTCCCAAGGCGGGCTGCAGGGTGGAAACAGACATGCCTTTACAGGCTGCCCCTCCAGTTCTGTCTACCATTACCCTCAGTTCTGAAAAAAACTGCAAGACGTTGGGTGCAGGGGCAGACTCCACCAGACTGGCAGGCATGCAAAGAATCATAAAACAGGAGGAAGAGGGCAGAAGAAGGCACCACAACCAATCTTCATTGCAAAGGCACACAACACAAGATTCAGGGCTAAGATCCTGTCCACATCAGAGCTCAGGACCAGAGCTGTATCTCATCAGCACCACCAACCCCCATTAGCCCCCATTAGTAATCTAGTGGAGCCTCTTGCCCACCCCCTCAATGGCTGGAGACCTTGTCTTCTGACAGCCCTGTTCACTGAGAGGTGCTGCCTCTCAGCTGCGGAGCAGTGGTCTGACCACTCCAGTCTTCCCGTCACTCAGTTCTTAGCGTAACCTCCACTACTCATTCTTTACATCTGTTTATCCTTGTGCCTAGTGAGACTGGAAGCCCATGAAGACTGGCCTACAATATCCTTTATTCACTGGCACATCATAGCGCAACACCTGACAGACTCAGTAAATCACTATTCAACAAATGAACTGAGTGACTGGCTCTGTGTAGTACAAACAAGGTGAGAAGCAACAGCGTTACACAGACTCTGTACCGGTGTATGGGCTGAATACAAAGTGCATAGTTCTAATGAAAACAGGTATGAAGATCTATACATTTTCCAAAGACTAGGAGTCCCAGTAATTCCTAGGTATATGCCCATGAGGAAGGAGAACACATGTCCACACAGATCCCTGTGCACTAATGGTCACAGAAGCATAATCCTCAATGCTAGAGGGGAAACAACTCAAATGTCTACCAGCTGTCAAATGTGGCCGAACGACGCAAGGTAATATGAGTTGACCATAATAAGAAAGAAAGCACTAATACATGTTACTCTACCAAAGAATCCTGAAGAGACAGAGAAGCTCGCCATGAAGGACCATCTTATCTGACTCCATCTTTATGACTGTCCAGAACACATAACTCTAGAGAGGCAGATGCAGATTCATGGCTATCTAGGGGGGGGGGGCGGGAAGTATGAGGGTGACAAGTGAAGGGTGTATGGTTTCTTTTGAGGGCAATGAAAATGTTCTGAAATTGAACGACACAAAACAATTTAATAAAAGCCACTCAACTGTACATGGGTAGATGGTATGGTGTGTAAATTATATTCCAATGGAACTGTCAAAGGGAGTCTGGTTTCACCCCTACTTGGGCCCTGATTCACCTCTCATTGGACATCTTAGCACAATGGGAAGCTGCTGCCACTGCCTGAGTCAGATCCAAGCAGAGCTGCCCTCGAGTCTTCAAGGAGGGGCAGCAGGGTGACTGGAGATGGAGGGTCCAGTTTCCTCCTCTCAGAGCCCCTCCTGATTCTAAGGGAAGACTTCAATAACCACAGAGGAAAAGCATGACTTACTTCACCCCAGGGAGCTGTCTGGGGTCCCTTCTCTAACATGTCAATTCAGGGCCTTTGTGCAGCAGCTGTGTGTGTGTTTGTTCTCAGTTGCTAACTCAGACCCCAGAAGTACTTGCACATGGACAACTGTGAAGGCCCCCTTGACCCTTGAGGGAATGTCATCTCTGTTCAAATTCCTCACCATTTCTCATGTTCCACTGCTGCCAAGCTGCAGCTCTCTACAGCAGAGCCTGGACAAGTAGATTTGTCAAGTTTCTGCTTCATGCCTTCTCAAAGGAACCCTGTGGCTCACACTTGCGAGAAGGCAGTTCTATCCCCAGCTACGTCTGCTGGGTCAGTCTCTTGAATGATATCCTGAGTCCATCCACAGGTCTCAAAGGCCTAGCTTCTAAAGTCTTCTCTCCTTAGCTCCATCCTCCCTAACAAAATGCCCTCAGGGTTCCCCCCACCCTCAGAGCACCAACACCTGGGAAACCTTCCTCTGCTTCAGCTGCTCAGTGGGTAAATTCCTAGGCAATTTTCTTTTCTGTGGTACTGGGGATTGAACCTGAGATCCCACACATGCTAGGCAACTGTTCTACCAATCTACCCCCAGACCTTTTCCTTGACAACTTAAAAGACAATTAATTATGGCCGGGCGGTGGTGGCGCATGCCTTTAACCCCAGCACTCGCGAGGCAGAGGCAGGCAAATCTCTGTGAGTCTGAGGCCAATCTGGTCTACAGAGTGAGTTCCAGGAAAGGTGCAAAACTACACAAAGAAACCCCGTCTCCAAAAAACAAAACAAAACAAAACAAAAGACAATTATGTGAGTGTGCATGTGCCTGAGTGTATGTATGTATTTGCACCATGTGTGGGGATAAGTCTACTGATGTCAGAAGAGGGCACTGGATCCTCTGAAACCAGAGTTATAGGCAGTTGTAAACCACTATGTGGGCGCTGGAACTGAACCCAGGTCCACTGTTATAGCAGCACATGTTGTTAACTACTGGGCCGTTTCTCTAACCCCTTGGTAACTTTTAATGTAAGTTCTTGTGACACCCTTTTTCCAAGTGCACAAACCAAAGGCAGTGGGAGCTTGGTAGGGCAGGAGCCCGAAGACCTGCAATTCTCATTTTAAACAGATGTGAGGAGCTGGGCCTTTTGCAGCTCTGAAGCACAAGCTAGGGAGTTCCAGCCAGCCTGCTGCTCCATCCTGCTAGCCCCTTGGTGTTTCTGGTCTGGGTCTGGTCTAGTGAGACAGGCAGCATTTCCCCTGGGCTCAGCAGTGTGCTAGACTTTAGACATAAGCCTGCCTGCTATGTGCCTGCTTCCTTGGGGTCAGGATTAGCAGTGCAGATACTAGACACAAACTGCTGGAGTTCAGGTCCTAACTGCCACTCAGCTCAAGTTAACTTTCTTGCTATCAATATCTTCCTGAAAAGGGGAGAGGAGAACCACCCCAAAATGACCTGTGCTGGCATTCATGCTGAGGGACTGTCTCGAGTACAGAATAAGGTTCAAGCCCTAGCTCCTCACCTACTAACTTTAGTTTCCTTATCTGTAAAGTGGCAATAAAACATTTCCTACTTTTCATGGGCAGATGGAAGAACATATGTCAACTGTTTTATTCAAAGTTAAATAAAGAGCAACCATCAGGTCAGCCTAGGCTACATAATGAGACCAGGGTTTTTTGGTTTTTGAGCAACGTCTCCAAGTGCTATTGTCAAGTACTCAATGAATGTTTTGTACCCAATCGGAGCCTGCTAAGCCAACTACGGTCTCACAGAGATGTGCAGGAGTGACAAGGGGCCAAGCTAAAACCAGTGCTAACCTCCAAATCTCGGGAAACGCAATCTGAGCTGTTTGCTGATTATCACAGGCTTTGTAGCTTAGGAGGAAATAAGGGGTGCCAGGCACCCAGGTGGGATAGCTGTGAAGGGCTGGTCCCCAGCACAGTGAGAAACAGCTCCTTGTGTAGGACCCACAGAAGTAAGCCAGCTGCGAAGTGTCTGCTCCTAGGTTCCCTGTTCTAGTCACCAAACCCCTCTCTTCAGATCTGAGCCATCCAACTCTTAGGACTCAAACCAGTATTTCTCTGACCTCACTATTTCTTTATGTCACAAGATATTTTCTCTAGCAGAGAAATGGGGACAGGGTGAGGAGAACCCATTGGGAAGAGCACAGAAAGAGGTCAGAAGGGAAAACTTTCAGTTGGCTGCTGGCAGCGCATACCGTTAATCCCAGCACTTGGGAGGCAGAGGCAGGCGGATCTCTGAGTTTGAGGCCAGCCTGGTCTACAGAGAGAGAAGACAGCCAGGACTACAGAGAGAAACCCTGCCTTAAAAAAACGGGGGGGGGGGGGGGGGTAAAACTTTCTGCAGACAATGCTTCTTAAGCCACGGGCCTAAGGGAGGCAATTCCTGCGCTCAACTGCTGCTGCTCTGAGGTAAGACAGCAGCGAGGTGGCTATTATGGAGAGAACTCCCCTCCTATGGTTCAGTCCAAGCCCATTCTTCCTGGTCCAAATAGGTGGTGGGGTGAGACCTAGCTGTCCTTCTGGACCACAAAGCAAGATCTGGCTAAGCCCTGCTCTCCTCCCCATACCCAGTCTCCTGGTTCACAGCAGGATACATAACACCAGAGCTCTGACCCATGCCGTATTCTAGGCAGGCCCCTAGCCTTCTCAGTGAAAGATCCCCTGTGGCTCTCAAGTGGCCTTCAGAGTTTCTAAGCAGCCCTGATCTAGGAGAGTCAAAAGAGCTCTGGGATTAGTGAGGACAGATGGCAGAGTCTTGCATCCATTGGACCTGTAGAGACTTTTAGACTGGGAGTTCAGAACCTGGCCTTGGCATGCTGCCGGACTTGCCCGAAGACAGCCTCCACCCCAGAGGCCCAGCGCTGACTCAGGCAGGGCAAGGCCCCCTGCCCTAATATTGGAGGCTGCCACCAACTATTCTCTTGAAAAGCTGTGCTCTGGGGCTCAACACACAGGGTTGGCCCTCAAGAGTACTGTAGCTTCTGTAGGCCGGGAAAGTGCCAGACTGAAGGGGTGCTGATAGCCAGGCACTTCCTGGCCCAATGCAGAGTAAAAGCTCAAGTGAGGTGGAGTATAGAAAGGTATCTGGGGAACTCACCCCAGGCCCCAGTTGGGCTCCCACTGTGACACACCTTCTTCCATAGCCTGTCTCCTTGGTCTCTGGCTGCTGAGACAAAAGACCTTCTGGTATTTGCCCGCTTTCCTTTTCTCCTTCCTAGCCAATCCCTTTCCGACATCTGGATGCCCTTCCTGAGCATCTGACTACCTGGTGCTAGTGCCCTCCTTCACTGAGCAACTCTGCAAGATTTTGTTTGAAGCAGAGGAGAAGGAGAGGACAGTCCCAGGGGCAAAATGGGGGAAACATACCCAGCCGGAGAAAGGGACAAGGGACACCAGCGGCTTCCATTCAGCAGAACCTGTCAGGCAGCGAGGGCAAAGTACAGAGGCCGGGAAGAGCCAGGCCCAGGGCGGGGGCTGCCGGCTCAGCCAGCCACCCTTACTCAGCCGGCACAAGCCAGACGACACCTTCCACCACCTCCTCAGTGAAAAGCGAAGCAGCCAGGCCAAGTGGTTCCTGCCTGGGAACCTAGACTGTGTCGCAACCGAAACCACCACTAGCAGAGGGGGGTGGGTGGGGGGAGGATTTGACAAAGAGCTTCAGGGACAGGGTCTACAGCTTGGCCAGGTTGGGTGGTCAGAAAGTGTCCAGTCCAGGATGGTACATCAGAAGTTAGGTGGGAGGAGAGGGGCAGGAAGGGAGACCAAGAAGAGGCGGGTTTAGAACAACTTCCTTCTCCCTTCCCCCTCCCTCTGTCCCCGGAAGTGGGCTGCCCCACCCTCCCCAAGGTGCTCTGCTGTAACAGCTGGAGAGAGTGAAGAGCAGACTTCAGACTGGGCTGTCATAAAGCCCTTATCTCACCTGCTGGAGCAGGTAAGACCTGGGGAGGGGCCGATCAGCAAGGCCTCTAACATGGCGCACACTGTGTGACCAACAAACCTTCCCCAGTACCAAAGAGGGTGGGTACAAGCAGACACTGGTAAGCGTACAGTGACAATCAGACTTCCTACTTCCCACAACTCAGTGCTCAACCTTAGAAAATGCATGGTGCACTAAGGTACCAGGCATTTCAGTGTAACTTCAGGGGTCTAGCGAACATATGAAAGAGAATGAAAGTCTTTCCCTAACTTCTGCCCAAAGGCTGGGAACAATCTAAATGTCCCCTTTCTTTTTAGCCCTGCTTCTGCAGACATTCACCTCAAGCACCAAAGAACAAAGTCCCTGTGACCTGAGTGTGGGCAAATCTCTCATCCTGCCATTGACAGATCACCCGTGCCATGCTTGTGAGCCTCTCAGACCTCTCTGCTGTTCTCTCCAGCACTCTAGGCTCTGGTCATCCACTGAGCCGAGCTATTATCGCCCCCCCCCCCCCCCCCGCCCCCCCAGTCCCACAGTTCTGTAAAGACTTCAAACTGGTTATCCATCAACCCTTCTGGGAACAATCAAGGCTTCCTTCTGTGTCCTCAGGGCACCACTGGGAGACGATGCCACTCAGGGAGGACAGAAATACGGGCCATACATCAAGCCTCCTTGTTCATTAAGAAACTGATACAGGTTACAAGACATACCCAGGGTTCCCCAACCTCTGAGTGCAGAGCTGGGGTAGAGTCCAAGAGCAACTGCCCCTTTTAGCATGACAGCACCTACTGTTCAAGTCAGTCAGTCCCCTTTCCTAGCCCCTCCTCCACAGGTGGCAGGAGGGGAAAGCGGCTCAGGGACAGTGGAGGCACAACAGAAAGGCAGGTTTCACTCAAGTCAGAGGCGAGCGCTGCTAGAGGGGCTGTCATGTAGCACACACCCCCAGGAGGCTCTAGTTTCAGGAAAGAGTTGGCATGGATCCTGGAGTCAAGCTTGCCCTTGTCTAGGACTACCTGCCTTTCCATCCCCTGGAAGACTCAGAAGCCAGAATGATACCAAACAGCTTCACTGTCTCGGTCCTCAGGTTTTGCAATGTGACAGAATTATTTCCTCAATCAGTATGGGAAACAGCAGTTTTGTTAACTGAAGAAGTACCGAGCACTGACCTTGTAAGAGAGCAGTTAGGGAAAGTGGGGTAAGATTCAGATGAAGTTATGGGGCTGTAACAAGTGCCCAGGCTTCATTCGGAAGCCTTCCTGACATTCTCTGATCCCAAGCAACTGTCACTCTCAACTGCCAAAAGTCCATATACCAGGAGCATTCTGGGTAGGAGAGAACACAAAAACTGTGCTTGCTACTTACCAGCCCCCCAAATTCGCTGAGATAGTTTAACTAGGGAGGGAAACACCTACATTCTGTTACAACAAGGCTTCAAAGACATGCTTGCTTTCTCCAGCCAGGAGATGCCTCCTGGACTATGAATACCAGCAGATTATGCAACTGAAGCTATCAGTGTGGCTTACAACCCTCATCCCACAGCAACCAACAGTCAAGATCCTGCCTGAGAAGAGCAGGCAGCATGGAGTGAGCTGAAAGCCATTCACCCCTTTCATGTCTGGAAGCCATAAAGACCAATAATCCTCAGCCTTTGGTCTTCAGGGCCACTACAGACGCTCTCAGAGTATTAAGCATCTACTGTGTACCCAGAGCACCTACAAGTTTCTAGTCCCTTCTCATCCTTGAATCTGCTCATTGCTGATTTGTCTCTCATGGGCTAGTGGTGTTCAGCAAGGCACTGTCAAACATCAACCTCTGTAGTAGCTAGGGCCACTTGCAGTCACTGCGCTTGGGTACCTGTCTTCTTGAATCAAAGTGAACTTTGAAGAAGGTACCCAGTCTCTGTCTACTGTATAGAAGGGGAAGCATGAGAAGAGGCAGGGCTCAGGAGCAAGCCATATCTCTGCTACTTACTAGTTGACTATGCCAGAGCAGGGTTATGTGACTCCTCTAAATTGGAACCTTCCCTTCCTTGCTAGCGCCTTAACTCCTTCCTTCCAGAAACAGTCAAAGAAACAGCCAACATACCAGTACCACATGGTGCCAAGGGCTGGGGGAAGCTCACATTGCCAGCCTTGCACTTCATTTGGCTCCTCCCGTACCAGTGGGTTATTGTAACCATGGAGACGAGTGAGTTCCTCCATATCACAGGAGAGCCAGGCTGCCAGCAGCCCAGGCTTTGGAGGATGGGGGCGGGGTGAGGCAAGAGGCAGCCAGCAACATAAAAGCTTGACTGGCTTTACAGGGAGCTGTGGGAGTAGATGGACACTACCGGTGCAGCCGGGGTGCCAGGGCTCCCTCTTAGGCTCGCATCCTCTTCTCTGACGAGCAGTTGTTTGTGGTGTACTCTCTGGACTCTGGGCTTCCAGTCCCAGTTCCCCTGAGGTGTACTGGGAAGCTGCCACTGCCTTAGACCCGCAGTGGGGTCCTGTGACCTTGGTTGTCACATAGAGAAGGGGACAGAACTACACAGATAGACACACACTATAGGGAAGTGCTTCATCTAGTACACAGTGCCTTTCTTTAAGCAATCCAGGAAAGGAGCTCTGCTCCCCTGTTCATCTCAGATTTGGAGACCTTCATAGCCATTCCCTTCTCTGGACTTCGAAGCACATGACTTGCATTATTCATTTCTTCTTTTGTTCCCAACATCTTAACTCCTTTCAAGCTCTGCAAAGTCAGATAGCGTCTTGTTCACCTTCATATCCTCTTAGTGTCCAATAGTGCTCACACTTAACTAGGTCATGTTAAAGTAGCTGTAGAATAGAGCAGGTGTAATTGCTTTTTTAAGATTTATTTACTTTTTATGTACATTGGGGTTTTGCCTGCATGTATGTCTGTGTGAGGATGCCAGACCCCATGGAACTGGAGTTACAGAGAGTTGTGAGCTGCCATGTGGGTGCCGGGAACCAAACCTGAGTCCCCTGGAAGATCAGTCAGTGCTCTTAACCCCTGAACCATCTCTCCAGCCCCCTGCAGGTGTAATTTTTTGATCCTTACAAGTTACCCTCCCCTGACCCCTAGGGAATAAGACAGGGAAGAGGAAGGAAGGTCAAAACTTCTAACGAGAGACCCATTTACTCCCTTTCAAATATTTGCTGCCCTTGAAGTTGGTAAGTTAGTACCTGTCCAAAGGAAGGACTCTGGTTTGTCTTATTCATGGCCCAGAATGCCTAGCACAGTATTCAATAAAGTACTAAATAATTTTGCAGAGTGAAGAAGAAAATGAGTTAGGGGCTGGAGAAATGGTTTGGCAGTTAGGAACACTTGCTACTCTTACAGAGTACCCAGGCTTGGTTCTCAGCAACCACACCAGGCTGTTCACAACTGCCTACAACTCCAGTTTTGGGGATCCCATGTCCTCTTCTGACCTTCTTGGGCATCTGCACACATATGCTACCCATACAGACATGCAGGTCACAGATATAGATAAATAACATATAACTCTTTAAAAAAAAAAGCCAGCCAGGGTTGGGTGAGGTGTGGTGGAATGTCTTTAGTCCTAACACTTGGGCAGCTTAAGACTGGTAGATCTCTGTGATTTCAAGGCTACTCTGGGATACAGATGGCATTCAAGGGAACCAACCAGGACTACAAAATAAGATCCTGTCTCAAAAAGGAGGAGGGGGGGGGACAAAGAAAGAAAGGAAATGTGTTGGGAGGAAACAG